>APFE030339780.1:308160-327096 GCA_000404065.3 Pinus taeda
AAGAATTCAATCAACACATTACACAATTATTTCCTAAGGAAAGCCATAGCTAAAATCCCCTGCTATATGTATATTGCATTAGTCAGAAAATATGAGAATATTAAAATGCTTTGCTCAAGCTTGGGTAACCTCTTCACTATCTCTATCTATCTCACTACTTCCTAGACAAGCCCAGGCTAATACCTATCCAATTTCTCGCTTTCCCAAGTCCCTATTTCCTTGGGAATTAGCCCCTTATTAATTAGGGAAATTCCTCAATTGGAATTCCGCAGTCCTCATAGGCCTTCTTCTGACTGCATGCACCACTTATAGAATTCAGATGATTATACAATTGATAGTACATTGTCCCTGAACTCCAATCTCAACTAGGTAACTCTCAGACCTGACATGCATGAGTTATTTTATGAGTGAATCATCAGTTAACTGGTTGATTGTTGTATGCACACCACACTACTAAACCTCCCACTAGTTCCTCCAACAGTTGGAACTAGTTTAACGGAATTTAACTCAGTTAAACTAAATTAATTAATTACAACTCAAAATAAACTCAACCAAGGCTCCTACAAAGTAGGAGACAATCTACATCACTCAAGTTATACCCTCAACTTGAATTAACTGAGCCAACTAAGTCAAATTAACTTAGTTAACTAATAAAAGTTGTCATGTGATGTGGAACTAGATTTTTATTCAGGGAAAAAATAAATTAGGATTTTATTATTGCATTTTCAATGGAACTTGGGGTTCCTAGGAATTTGAGAGTAGTTGTGCATAGGCTATATGAAGAGGCAAAAATCAAAATTAGAACTCAAGAAGGCATTTCTAAAAGTTTTATAATTGATGTTAGGGTCAAGCAAGGTTTTCCATTATCTCCTACCCTTTTTGGTGTATATATTGACAAGATTGAAGAGTGGATAAATTCGCAAGGGGGTGACGATATCCATTTGGGTGAGTTTGTTATAAGGATTCTTTTGTATGCAAATGATCTTATTCTGATTATTAAATCTACTCTTGGTTTGCAAGAACACTTATTTTCCCTTGAGCATTTTTGTAGAAGGGTGGGGATGCAAGTCAATATTAGAAAAATGAAAGTAGTGGTTTTCTCTAACAAAAGAAATCATAACTAGCATAAGTTCTACTCTAAAGGAAGCACTTTGGAAGAAGTTCCAAAATGCAAATACCTCAAAATTGACTCCAACATAAATCTAAGCTAGGATGGTTGCAGAAAAAAAAAACATTGGGGGGTTGGAAAGCATTTTATGCTTTTCAAAATAGGTGTAGAGAGGTAGAGTTATGGGACTAGAAAACCACTCAAACTCTTTTTGGGCTTTTAGTGATTCTAGTGATTCTCTACGGTTGTGAACAATGGGATAGTAGTACATCTAACATGTAGTGGAAACAAATTGAGAAAATTGAAAAGCGATTGATTACAAAAAAATTCAAAATTAAAAGTGTGGATACTTGTGATATCTTGTTAAGTGAAATGGAGGCTTCTCTTATTGAAGCAATTTCTATGGTGCGAGTCATAAGGTATTTAAATAAAATTGAGCAAATAGAAGAGGGTAGATAGCCTAAGGTTGTCTTTAATGACATATTGTGTAAAAACGAAGACTTGGATGCACAAATCAACAAATGGCTTAATAAATGGGGTATTTGCTTGACCAAGTGTCTCACAAACAATAAAGAGAATTTTTTTTTTGTGATGGATAAGTTCCACAAGCGTACTTGGGATAAGGAGCTAGGAAGAAAGAAAAATATTATATTGAAGAATTTAATCTCACTCATAATCATTAATAAAAAATGTACCTAGGGGACAATATTTCTTGGAGAGCCAAAATTCTTATTGCTTAGTTAAAGACTAATTCTCATCAACTCCATTGTGAAACAACGTGTTGGAAAATGCCAAAAGAAGTGTGGGAAAAAATATGATGTATTTTTTGCTCTTCCAAAAAAGTGGAAACAAAAAACTATTTCATTTTAGAATGTCAGGTATTCAAAGACTTCAGTGAAAGTTATGGAGATATTTTGGCATCTACCTCATGGGATAATTTATTTAGTGAAGAATTTGTCGATAAGCTAGGAGCATTTATTGTAAAACTTCATGGGAAAAAGTTGAATACGAGAATTAAATGGCAAAAGTCTATCTCATATACTATCTTTAGTCTTGTAAATGTTAATATATATATATATATATAATACTATATAAATATATAATTATTATATATATATATTATTTCTACTATTTATATTGATATAAATTAAAAAATACTTTCTTCCATAACAATATATAATTTAGCTATTTAATTAAAATGATCTTTTTATATAAATATATTTTAATTATAAAAATTATATTGAAGAATATGATACTTTACTAATTTAAATATTTTTAAATGAAAAATAACTTTTTTTAAATATGTTTAAAACATAATATTCTAATGGTTTTCCCTATATGATTTCCATAGTAGTTTGTAGTAATTTTTTATATGTTCAAATCTAATGTTTTTCCCTATATGATCCATAGTTTGTAGTAATTTATATTGTTCAATTTTATGTTATTTAGAATAATACATTTATTATTTTATTTTATAGATATATTCATTTAATAAATAATTAAAAATATTAATATTTAAAAATTAATTTTTTATTATATTTATTTTATTAAAATTTATATTTATTTAAATAAAATAATTAAAATTGATTATCATTTATTTAAAAGGAAAACAACACTAATTAAACTAAAAAAAACCAATTTACATCAATTTACAAATCGGAGTTCAAAAATAAGGAAAACAGAAAAACAACTTGTTTCTTCCTTAATTTTTATTTTAATTAAAACTATATTTTATTAGCCAAAAACACCTTGTTATAAAAAAAAATATTGTCTCGGGTATTTTTCAAAAATATCATGTTAATAAAAAATATAACAAATGGGTATTTTAGTGCAAAGTCAGAAATATCAAATTAATAATAAATATAACCAATGTTGAAAGAAAATAAAATTCTTATCAATTCAAAAGTAGTTAATATTCTATTTATAATTAAAGCTATATTTTATTAACCAAAAATACTTAGTTATTAAAAAACTATAGCCATGGGGTATTTAAAAAAAAAACACATTAATAATAAATGTAACAAAGGGGTATTTTAGTGTAAAGTCAGAAATATCACATTAATAATGAATATAACCAATGTTGAGAGAAAATAAAATTCTTATCAATTCAAAAGTAGTTAATAATAAATTATAAGAAGGAAACATATTGCAAAAATAGAATAACCATTAATATGATTTGATAA
This sequence comes from Pinus taeda, assembly GCA_000404065.3. NCBI lineage: Eukaryota > Viridiplantae > Streptophyta > Pinopsida > Pinales > Pinaceae > Pinus > Pinus taeda. The sequence goes on from APFE030339780.1 coordinate 311,452, forward strand.
AATATTATTATAGTGATTTATTATAGCAAAGGTAAATATAGGTGTGAAAAAAAAAATTGTAAATTCTTAAAAATTATTTTAAGATACTAAGTATGAAGTATTTTATGGTTTATTATTAATTTATTTGGATAGATGTATTCATGTAATAGGTTCTATAGAGTAAGAGAAATTGGAACAAGCATATATATTTATTTGGTAAACAATTAATCATTAATATGAGAAGAAATTATCACATTATTTTTAAATAAGAATTTAAAGGAAAAATATGTTATTATATGGATTTATAGTATAAGAGCGATGGAAAATTATATTATTATATTAACATAGGTTTAAATTGTTATCACAAAGAATTGATCATTTAGCCATTTCTAACTAGGTAGATCGAAACACATCATGTAGTATTAATTTTATTATAGTAAAGTCACTTTCACCAAGGGAAATAATTTAGCAAACCGCTTTTATTTACATCTATTTCTTAATTCAAAATTTAAAACCCTATTTCTAATTAAAATAAAAAAACCCCATAAAAATACTTTGAATAATTGTTAATTTTTATTTAATTTTCTCTAGGAGTAATTATTAAACTATTGCGTTAATCAATTATTCCTTGTAACATTTGATTAAATCACCTATGAATAATTAAATAAATCACTATTTATTTATTATTCCTTAATTCTATTTTTTGAATAATTGTTAAATCGTTATTTAATAATTATTTCAATTTCACATAATTCTTAATCCTCGCGAAATAATTAATAAATCATGTTATTTGTTAATTATTTCTAAATAAAGATATTTAACCATTTTGAATATCTTTTCCCTCTCCAAAAGATATAATAAAGCATTCCTAATAGTTAGATCTTGATTTGATCAATATTATTTTGTTATAAATAAGAGGGTTTTCCATTCATTCTTCATGATGATCAATATAATCGTCACCATTATCAGCTTCTTGCATTTGAGCTCCCACTTGGGTTCTACACACTATTTTTTGGTTTTTCACATATTGAGAGAGAGAATCGATCATTGAAGCATCAAGGACATAAAAAAACCGGTCCCACAAAGGGGGATTTGCAGATATTTTTTGTAGATCTCCTTCACTAGGTGTTTTCAATAAATATTATTATTCATTTAAAAGCCTTTCCATATTGAGTTATTACATTGAACTATCTATGTTGTTTTGTTGTTTTGGGATCGGCATATATATATATATTTATATATATATAATATATATAATCATATATTTTTGTAGTTTTTCTCATTGATTATTGTGGATATGAAGTTAAGCAACCACAAATGTTTTTTAGGGTCACTTGTCACGAGTGACTTAAGTGAAGTGCTTTTGGTACACATTCTAAGAAATTTCATACTAACAAATGACGACTCCCTTGGTGTAGTAATTCAGTTCCTGGGTGAATGAAGTTTTAGTAAATTTCACAGTTTTCTACAACTATTTATAGGCTTTCAATTTTTATTTATAGTTTTCTTTCCTTTTTTTTCAAATTTTCAGATTTTGGTGGTTTTCTGGTTCTTTCCGCAGGTCACAGGTACCGACCAAGCACGATATAGAAAAATCAGTGCGAGATCTACTGACCATGAGTCCTGGGAGAAAAACATACTTTTCAACCCCATATCTACATTTTAGGTCATAATTTTTGGTGAGTTATCCGTTTTTTCCATTGTTTCCAAGTAAATACCTACATTTTGGATTTTTTCTAATAAATTTTCAGTATTTTTTCAGACTTGCCGAGAGTGTTGTGTGTGGACAGGGAAGGGTTTCTTATCTCCATTTTAGTATCCCATAGGCCTAGATTCTCTTATTTTTTCTGTTTGAGGAAGAAAAAATCCCCTAGGGTTTAGAGTACACCACCACCCTTTTATGAAGAGATTGGTTGGGTGAGGAGTCTAGGGTTTCAACATTTTCAACCACTTATTTTTAGAGTCTCATCCATTACTTTACAAAACTTGTGGATAGGTTTATTTCACCTTTTCTCCTTTTATAGATTGGTTTTTTCCTTTCCCCTTAGGATCCCCTTGAGCATCCTAGGTTTTGGAGCTTCATAGCTATGCTTTATAGCATTTGTCACCTGTGATTTTTGCTATGTGCCTACACCATTTATAGAAGATTAGTGCTTCTAGATATCATTCCATTTGACATTATATCTTTTAGGCCTTTTTGTGTGCTTCTTAACTGCTTGATAGCCTTTTTGGGTGGGGTTTTGTGTGCTTGATTGGATGATTATTTTTATGTCAATTTTCAACATTATTTACAATATTTTAGAAATTTATTTTTAGTAGTACATGGAATCATAAAGCATGCTCAATTAACTCACCCCCTTGACACATCATTTTCACACACACACCCTAAGCGAATGTCAGCTTGGTTAACACCTTCAAGCCAAGACTTGAAACACTACACCTTAATAATTTAACATACATAGGTTAAGCCCACTTTGGCACCAGGACCAAACAATCTGTGTAGAATAGGTTTAGGATCAGTGGGATAGGCTTCCAATAACACCCATCGATAACTTACATTGATACATAGAAGTTGACCTATAAGAGAGCTTAAAATCCTTCACCATCCCACGGTCCAAAGTTAGAGTACGTCAGAAACCCGATTCAGAGGGGGTTTAGCTAGGCCATTGTGTGATCGGTTCTCCTTGGGGCTACCCAACTCGTGACAGGGAATCATGTATGGTGGTTGATCACCAAGAAGATCAAGACTCGACCACCCCCATGGGGCGAAGGTAACTGTAGTGACCAATCTTAGGAAAACACCATATAGGACTGGCTGTGGGAAGCAACTAGTTCTCTACCCTACATTTCTCTGGACAACTCTTCTTGCGAGTATCAGAATCCATAAAGTAAGAAGTTATTTGGAAGACCATCTGAAACAGTAGATTTAGGATTATTTGAGGATTTACACCACCTATAGGCTAGATGTATTTTTCTTTGATAGGACGTGCTTGCTTGTATTAGAGTAGCATCATTAATATAGTTAGTGTTTTCTTGTTGTGTGTTGCTCTTTTTATTATATTGTCACCCTTTAGTCCTTAGATTCATCATTGTCTTGTCATCATTATGCCCCATTCATGGAGAATTTGAGGAATTCACCTTCAATTTCTATTAAGACATATTACTCCTCCATGTTGAGCTAAATTCCATCCCCCCAATACTCCATCAAGTCCTCATTCTGACTCTGGTTCTACTAATTCTTCCATTTCTTCCTTTCATTTCATGTCTTCTAAACCTCATATAGTCACCATGTCAAGAACCAACGCAAGTACAGGAAACCAAGGTGGTAACCCAGGTACTAACTAGGGTAACCCCATGAGTAGAACCTCCATCATTATGGTAACTCCTACTCCATTGCTTCCTTTTATGGTTGGTTTGAGTGTCCGTAATTTTAGCCAGTTTATCAACGACCCTCTTCTCTGTGACCCCAATTGGCTAGCTATGCCTACCAAGCTTCCTTTTGACAACCCCAAGCTTGAAGTTAATCCTAGAGAATATCCCACTAATCATGTTTTCTCATTCCATATGTGGTTTCGACCCAATTCAAACACAAAAGACTCCATTCGTCTCCGTATTTACCAAAGCACTCTTACTAAAGTTGTTGCTAAGTGGTATGTCAATCAACCCAAAACTACTCATTCCACTGACTCTTGTCAAAGCATTTATATCTTATTTCTAGTTACCTCTCTATTATAACACTAATACCGAACTATTGACTTCTTTTTGTCAAACTTATTCCACTCACCTATCTAACCATGTTCAAGAATGGCATAGAAGGAGGATCATATGTAAAGCTCTCGAATTCGAATATCGTGTCTATATGGATTGGTTCCTTAGATCTCTTTAGGCCCCAATTTCTAAATATTTTTTCTTCTCACTTCCCTCAATCTGAGGAAGATACACTCCAAGTAGCCTTGAAATTTGACCTCATCTACGCCTAATCAGGTTATGTTTATATTGTTATTCTTGATCTGTCTTGACTTGGCATTTCTAATGCACTAGGGGTATTTTAGGTCACTAAAGGTATCATTGGATCCATTTCACACCCTCAACTTCAACCATATTCTCCACCTCTGATGAGTTATGGTCAACCCTGGGGGGGACCATTTTGTCTTACACCTACCCCCCCCCCCCCCCTCAATTTTCCACATGGAAACTTTTATCCTAGTTCCAACATGTCATATTCATATCCCCATCTGCATCAGCAGATGTCAGGGTCAGTTGTTTCTCCACCTATCTATCTTAATTTTTCCCCATATCCTTCTATCTATATGCACTGCTTATCACTTTAGCCCCACCAACACCAGCGCCCCATCCTCCCATGCCTCCTCCACCTCTCCCATAACAACAAACTCGTCCAAAAGGTCAAGTGTATGTTCAGCAAATCACAACCAATTCCCCCAACCCCAAGAAAAGAAACAGGGGGAAAGGTTATCAGAACCAACAGTCTCAAGGTAATCGAGGTAACTAGGGTTCGCCACCTAATGCACCTTAGGGAAGCCAACCTAATACTGCAAACCAATAATAGGGTGGACAACCTAAGCAAAACAAGGCTCTTTGTAGGAACAAACCTTGTTCTTGTTGCTATGTATATGGCTATTATACTCATGAGCATCCCCTTTTATCTCATATGCGTCAAACATGGGAAGCTCAAGTAGTTGCTTCTAGAGGACAAAAACCCATAGCTCCTCCTCCTCCTCCTACTTCATCTCAACTGACTGTGCTTACCAATCCTTTTCCTCACTAAGGGTATCCCATTTCTCAACCTACACAAGGTCATGCATCTCCTCCACCTCCATCATCTAGTCACAACGATTATTAGATTCTTATGATGAATTCTGATGAAGTCAACACTGAACAAGTCAACCCTCAGACTCAACCACACCAATATGACAAGCCACCTGCTAAATCAATGATTGAGTCCCAACCTCAAATTTTGCATCAAGTATCTGTCATCATCAAATGGTACCCTAGATATTCCTCTGCCTTAGGTAGAGGTTATCCCCAAGATCCCTAAAGGTCCATTACGTCGAAATGCTACTTATTCTAACGTTGCCCATACCTATAGAATATTATATGACTTGGCACAATCTCTTGCTTCCATGTCAACACTCAAAATCCTCTAGACATGTCTATCCCAATGGAAATATCTATTCCCTGCATTGGGTGTTGTGGATCCTTTTGAAAATTGTATGATTGTCTTTGATGTTGACAAGTAGAAACATCCCCCCCTTCTATCATCCATTGTATTTCAAATACCATTCTCTATAAGAAATGGCACATTTCAGCAGTGTCTCATAGACTAAGGCGCCTCCACATGTGTGATGGATTCTAGTGTTTGGAAGCAACTTGGTTCACCTAACTTGTCACCTTCCACCATGACTCTTTCTGCTTGGGATGGTCATTCCTCTCAGGCCCTTGTCTTATATCACAACTGTTCTATCACTATTTCTAGCAAGACTATCTCTATTATCATTGAGGTCATTGATGCCCCATTAGGCTATAACATCCTATTAGGTCATGGTTACAACTATGTGATGTCAGTTGTTGCATCTGCGGTTTTTTGTAAGATGTGCTTCCGTCATAATGGAAAGATCGTCACTATCGCTCAAATAATGCACTATGATCCTAAGTCTCAGACTTCACCTTAGTCCACTATATCTTTGATGAATGGCAATAAAATTGTCTCATCCCTCACCAATGTCTCTCCTGGAATCTACAAAGATTCCCCCTTGCTTGGTGCTTATTATTGTCCACCACCTACTCCTTATGAACCTAGCTCGTCTTTTCTTTACATGCTCCAAGCATCATGGGCCACCCACAAGCAGTCTGGTATGCCTTCACAGCAATGAACACCTTTGAAACTTGTTGTTCCCAATTCAACCAAGCCTTCAAGTACTACTCCTCAATGTTCTCTTCCTTCTACTGGTATCTCTCCTAGTCCTTTTAAGCCTGGAACCATTCCGCTAGGCCTTAACCATCTCAGAGCCATTCCCCCAGGTCATTACCCTTATGATCATATATCATTCTTATTTCCACCCCTGAGATATTATTCTACACTTTTCATGGCTACATTGAGTTTACCTAACATTACCTTAGGGATCCTAGTCTAGTACATTGATCCTCCCACAAACACTTCCCCTTTATCAACTCAAACCTTACACTGCTTTGACCTCGGTTAAACCTATTGTTCCTACACATTCCTTTGTTTTAGTTCCTTAGGAACCTACTCCTATTGCAAAAGCATTTGGTGAGGGGGGTAAAGCCCAGAAAAAGGGAACCAAGGACAAGGCACCCCAACCAACTCCAACTCCTCCTAGGCTGCCAAAGCCTACTCGTCCATTTACTTTGTGTGATGTTGTTGTTCATGCCACTAATAATTGTATTGAACTACCTCATATCAAGAATGTGGTCTTTGATACCTTCCCTGATTCTGACATTCCTAAGGTCCATGCCACCTTACCCGAGTCAACTAAGAAGGATAGATCATTACACACAAATCACCCTTGTACATTGTGTGATAATTATTTCCATTATTCTCATCATTGTCCCCATCTCAAATACTTTCATGATACACTTAAAGTGCTTTGTGAATTAAAGGTCAATCATAGTGATTCCACCTCTCCTTTACCTGGGAGTTATGGTCCCACTCCTATGTAAGAGAAGGAGGTCTCTCAACCACCCATCCTGATCCCTCCCCTTAATATCAAGATGATGGATAGTACCGCTCCTATTCTCGACCTTTCGTCATCCTTGGGATCGATATATTGGGACTCTATTGACATATCCTATTGTGATTTTGTTGAACCATCTTCAATGAACACTTTATTCTCAACATCTATAGATGTCACATCTACTAGCCATCTGTCTCCCAGCATTGATGATTTGTATGTGAAACTCGTCTCTCATGAAGATGCCTCATATATCTTCTCTTCATAATGTGGTGTCTCTTCATCTATTCCTCCCTTCTTTCATTCTGATGAAGACATCACGGAATCCATGACCACCCCTAATTATCCTTAGGATGATATGCACCATCGTGCATACTTCCTTCCACAACAAACCCATGACCAATATGTTGTTGAGTCCAACGACTTCATCTTACTTTGAACGCATAAATTCAATCCACATCCACCTTGTGGCCACTACATTGACACCCAATGTTTGGGTAAGGGGGAATCCACTTTTGAGAATCCTAGAGAAGCAATTCTCCCCAACCCTCCTAGTGCATCTAGTAGTGTCAACTCTAGTACAATTATTATTCCCCATTTAGAAGAACCTCTAGAGTCTCATATCAATTTAGATCAATCTAAGGATGATTCACTTAATCATTCCTCCATCTTACCTCAACAACCAAGTCCCTTATACATTGTTGTTGTTCAACCACCACTTCATTTAGGTGAGCATTAGTTCATTATATCTGAAGCCACTCTTTGGTATAATGACACAATATATGTGAACCTAGAAATTCAGTCAATTTTATTCATATATGCGCCAAACAAGATTGATAATCCATCATTTCCTTTCTCTTAATCCATCCTTTATCTATTCTCCCCACTATAAGACATACATAACCTAAACAAATGGTGAACCACATAATCAAAATGTGTTTGGAGTCCACTACTTTAAATACATATGACATGCCCGTAACATGCCACATACAACTTTGGGGGCACACATGCCCCTCCATCTCTACGTCATCCTCTAAAGGATCTCGTGCCATTACAACCAAATTTTTGAATCCATTATTTGATCACTTGGAACACAATGACACTCTACAAACTCATCCAGCTAGGGGGCATAATTCCCACTTGATCAGTCCCCTCCATCATCATATTCTTGGGGGAAGTATCCCATGTTTGGGGGCATGATAGCCCCCCCTAGCTTCCTTATCACTTGACTAATAATTATTTCAATTTCACACCATTATTAATCCTCACAAAATAATTAATAAATCATTATATTTTTAAATTATTCCTAAATAAAGATATTTAACCATTTTGAATATCTTTTCCCTCTCCAAAAGATATAATAAAGTATTCATAACGGTTAGATCTTGATTTGGTCGATATAAATTTTATTATTTTCCATTTTCGAGATCAACCCAATACTTTGTTATAAATAATAAATATATAATAAAGTATTCCTAATGGTTAGATCTTGATTTGGCCAATTTGATTTTATAGTTTTCCATTCTCGAGATCAACCCATTACTTTGTTATAAATAAGAGTGTTTTCCATTCATTCTTCACCATGATCATTATCATCGTCACTAATATCGTCTTCTTGCATTTGAGCTCCCACTTGGGTTCTACACATTGTTTTTGGGTTTCTTCACATAATGAGAGAGAGAGAGAGAGAGAGTCGATCACTGAAGCATCAAGTACATCAAATGACCCATCCCACGGAGGGAGATTTGTGGACCCTTTTTGTAGATCTCATTCACCAGGTGTTATCAATAAAGATTATGATTCATTTAAAAGTCTTTCCATATTGGGTTATTACATTGGATATATATTTTTATTTGTTGTTTTGGATCGCATATATCTTTTTGTTGTAGTTTTTTCTCATTTTATTATTGTAGATCTAAAGCATAAGCAACCACAAATTGTTGTTAGGGTCACTTTTCACCAGTGACTTAAGTGAAGTGTTTTTGGTACACCTTCCAAGAAATTTCATACTAACACAAATCTTTTAGGGAATGCTCCTACCCTTCATGGTGTACCATCATATGTGGTGATTGATTATTATTGCAATGAATTGGTGAGGTACCAACACCCTCTTTCCTACATTAAATTGTTAGAAGAAGAGTGGTTTATTTTTTAGTTTTAATGATATGGGTTGTTTGCCTTTCAAAGCCTAAAGGGGTTGGACCACTGGGAAAGAATGAATGGTTTTTCATGAGAGACATATGTTCAACTCTTATGAGGTATTTTTAATTCCTTAAGGTAACCATAGGGGCACTTAAATGAAGCGATCAAACAAACGAGGGTACATTGCACTATACACACACATATAAGTGGATCAAATCCCACCCAAATACTCATTTAGGTCAACCCTTTTAATTACGTCAAGTTGAGTTCAAGTGTTAAATTTGTGTGGTTTTCCTCATAATGACACAAGTTCATATCTGAATAGGCATATTTCAATGTAATAAGTTAGTAATGTAACAATGCCATATTTGTTATATTAAGTTAGAGAAATAAAATGACTAAGTTTAATGTTGTTGCTACAATATTTGGTTGTTTTTAACTCTTATTGTGTGTGTGTGTTTTTAAGATACTTCTTGATGAGACAATTAACTTACTTCGATGGGTCCACTAGGAATGTCGTCCACTAAGAATGATATCCACAAATGTGAAGAAGAATCCCTATAGCTTACCTACAACAATTTTCTTGGAAAATTTTATCTCTCTATTATTCAATTTGTTTTCTATTTATGTAATTTCATATAGATCTCAATGTAACTATTTTTATGCACCATTTGTTGCTATATATTTAAGCTTTGAGTTATGTATGGTCAAGGATGAGCTTGATAAATTACATCTAAAACATAACTCTAATAAATATATTTGTAATTTGAATTCACCCATTTTCAAGTTTAACGTTCGCTTTTTGAATTGTACCACCTCATAGTAAATGTTAGATATTCAATTTTTTAACTCCTTAATTTATTTTAATTTTGTATTCACATACTTTAATAATATGAGGAAAATTGGGTCAGTGAAATTGGGGTAGTGCTTTAGGCCATAACAGGTTATGATTATGATTCTCTACAAGTGGTTGGAACACCTTTTAAAGGGGGCATTGACTAAGGAAAATAGTCACAGCCATTAGTTAGTCCATTTAATAGATGCTCTTATGAAATATATGGAAGAACCAACCTCTTGAAACATATTTAATTCCTAGCGTTTCATCATAGGAAGTTTTATTGGGATTTTGAATTAAACTATCATAGCTAGAGTATGGTTTATTTTTAATGTTTTTAATGTAATATTAGGATGTTTCCACACACACATGTCAATAGATTCTTGAACTTGCAGCAGTTGGGTTCCAAATGCTCAATAGTAGGAATTAAACCCAAGGAAGAGGCCTAATTAGATTCCTCCTTGTTTGGTGTGGAATAATCCTATGTGGCATGGCTCGACAACCTTTAGGTAGGATTTAGTAGTTTATTAAATTTTTTCTTTTTCATTTTTTTTCTTTTATGTTTTTGAATTTATCTATGTGTGGAAGATAATGATCTAACATATATTGAAGAAATATATGCTAAAGGATAAATATTTCAACATTAAATGAAAATCATCTAAGGAATCAAACACTTGAAGAAATAATTCTATCTTATACTTCTAACATCAAATAATATATTTTAAGAAAATATGGCTAATGTAAAAAAGAACCAAAATTAAACCTAAGACACACATAAGTAGTTCTATAATATTTGAACTATTGACACAAATAATTATCTACTAAACATTCTAGGAATTCATTAATGGATAAATATATTATTAATTACATTTGAAATCCTTACTAGAACTTGGAAGATTAAGTTGTTTATAGAATAATCCACAATACAAGAAAATTTGCAAAATAATTCAATAATACCACCATGGTTAATGTAGAGCTTCTAAATTAAGCTTTAAAATAGGTTTCAAGTTCAATGATTTAGAAATTAATATGTTATCTAAAGACCTCATACAAGAGGTCAATGCTTCTATTTATCAAATTGATAATGACTAAAAATAGTAAACTCAAAAGAACACAAATTGAGAATTAATGGGAGAAATTGGCTAGTTAATATAACTCATGTTGACTGGGTGAATCATGGTTTGCATGTTCACCATCATAGACAGCCCATTGAGTGAACAATTTGTTGCACTCATTATTGTAAGGAAATTTGTGTCAATCCAGTAGGATGTTAAGGGTTTCCTTCTTTTCTTTGCAATATTGCATATACTTTTATATTTTTAGTACTAACTACTCAAATCCATTACATGTTTTGACTTCAACAACCAAAAACGTTTGTATGTGGCTACACTCCACTACAAATATCCCTTTAACATTAGCTTGATATTTTTTAGTAGCACACTATAGCTTTGGCATCTCCTCTTCGATCTACCAAAAACTATTTAATGACTCAAGCATTGGTAGCTAGAGCTAAGTCATTGCATTATTGATCTTCTTCGATAGTTTTTGGCATTCATAGCACTCTTCTCCATCTAAATGCTCAAGTCAACAACTATATTTTTCTAGTCTTGAGTTATAAACTACATTTTTACCATGTTATCATTTATCAAGACCTTGATTCCATAGTCATCCTCTCATTGGACATTTTGAATATCCTTGATATATTCAACTTGAACTAAGGATTTGGTTCCTTTCTTATTCTATTGGGGAACTTATTTATGCACCGCTGAAAGTTGAAAACATACCACCTTCTGTAAGAATGTTTATCTTATTTTCTCATGCTCAGCATGATCTTCCAATAAATATCCTACAAAGTTAGAGACACCCCCTATGGATTCCTTGTAATATTAGACTTGGTGCTTCAGGAATGCCAAATGTTTTCACCTATCATCGAATTTTTCTCCTTTTCCTTGTCTCTATCAAGAGAAGTGCGAGAGATGGAAACACCAACATTGAGAAGCATAATCATCCTAGCCCTTTTTGCAATGAACAAGGTTTCCTCAAACATGTGCACCTTTCCACTATCTATACTAATTTTCCATTTTATTGTGTCCTTTTCACAATGGATTACCTCTTGCAATTAGGAAATGAACCCTACATCTTTCACCTCATCTATTGCTTTTGGAATTGGTTAGTTTCTACAAGGAAATATGTTTTCGGCTACATAGAATATGGAAATGTTATATGACAAGCTCCTTACCTTTATCCACAATTGGATCTTTCTTACTACTTACTCCTGTGTAAAGGTTTGCATCTCTATTAGTTAATTATCTTGAGAAATTTCTTGATTATCCTGAGGTGTTGTGGTCTCTTCAGTTAGGGTTGGAGTGGAAGTTTAAGTCACGTCGACTATTATTGATGTAGTCGAATATTTCTAATCCCCATATTTTTCTATCATAAATTTGAGTTATTCCAGTCCTATTAACCTCCTCCACAACCTTACATTATATGGGCTGTTGAGAAAGTTTTCAATGCTTGGGGGACCTTCATTCTCTATTAGGACACTTGTCCTTACCATGTGCTCCTCCTCCTAAGGTAGTTTAATAATATATTGAGGATGAGTCTCACTAAGATAAAACTCTTTTTTTTGTTGAGTTTTTTATAATGACTAACCTTGTTCCTTCTTATTTCTTTCATTTTTTTATCTCTTTGCAATTCATCATCTACCATGTCTGTCCCCTCTAGTTCATGTCTATTATTTTCTTCTCTTTCTCTTCCAATGTTTTCATCTATTTCTTTCTTCCTTTCTTAAACATTAGCTTTCCTTATTTTTGTTGCTAGATCTTTGTGGGTAGTGTCTACTTTAGTCTCATTTCATGGTTCTTCTTTGGTATTTAACTAGATCTCATGTTCTCAAAGTATTTGATCTTTTTCATCTTGTATAGCCTTGCACTTTTCCTCGTCTTTTAACCTTACTCTTTCTGCTCTTATAGCTTCTTTTGGTTCCTTGTTTGTAGCTATTCCTTCCCTCATAAACTCAATATATTCATTTATGGATAGGATTTTAAGACAATAATTACAATTGGATTGGATTTTCTCTCCATAAATTGGCCTTGGTTCTATGCATTCTCAATAAATATTTCATCTTGTCACTTCTCATGGGTGTATGACTAGTTGTAAGCCACTTATTTAACATGCTTAGGCACAAAATCTTCGGGGCCACATATCCTATATCATACCATGTCAAATCTATATTCCAGGTGGCTTATACCCTCTTACTTGGCCTATTAGGTGTCTTTAAAATAATAGCTTGTTATTTGAAAACTATCAGTATAAAGACCCACTTCATATCTTTCACTAGTAAGGCATTAAAGCTTTGTAAATTAGTCTAATAATAAATTTATTCAACAACCAACCTACTAGGAACATAGGTTAGTGGAAGCTAAGTTGAACTAGTTGCACTATATATTATGATATATGTATACTGCTCCTCAATATACCAATCTCCAAGGTATGGAAGAATTTTCTTTGCTTTCATAGATAACCTTTGACATTCTTGATGGAAAATACTATCATGTAGATGAGCCAAAAATGAGTCACCTATTATGTATTAAGCCTTCATATGTTTATTATCCTATAACATGTTTAAGTATACATGGACAGGGGATTTTGATATACACCAACTAAGACCTAATCCAACAAAAATATTTCTGGAAAAAAATGCATCAAGCAAATAGGAAACCATGTCGAACAAAGGCACTTCACCTGACTTCAGGTTTTGGGCTTGTTTAATTCTAACACTGAGATATTTGGAAATTATTGATCCAAAATTGAACTTCTTCCCATGTATGGCCATTATGTGAGCTAAGGAAACCCATGCTTCGGTAAACCGATAACAATTCTTTTCTCCATATGGCTTACATGGCATGAACACGATCTACATGTTGGGATCCCATCAAATTATTATATTATAACAACCTATAGATTTATTGAAATGTTTCTTGTCTTCTTTCCACCATCTAGCTATAAATTTTCTTACATCATATCAATTATGGAATTCTATTACAAATTTAGTATCAAACAATACATATGATTAATGGAACTTGTATTTTTCAACTTCATAAGGTAGAAATACCCCAACTTATTGCACTTTATCATCAGTAATTAATAATTTCTTGTAATATATTTTTCCAATAATCAATTCAAATGCTTCTATATAGGGAAACATGATGCCCTCACTTTGACTGATCGTAGCTTAGACCATCGAATGTTGGGAAAAACTTTGTCATCCATTTCCTTGATGGGAGGGTCATTATATGGCATAGATTCATGGTATTATGCATTTATAAATTCCCTAAATATTGCATTCCATCCTGGCAATAAACTTGTGTTTCAGTGACTATCTTCGTGTCCTTATATAGTAGTAGTTGCACGAGTACTTTCCTCAACATTAATTTAGTAACTAGTTCCATAATATTTTTTGGTGACCCTCTGTAGAAACAATTTAGGATATAGGTACTAGATTAAATAGCTAAAATTCTAATTCTTTCAATAGACTTTATTGGTGATACTAAAGCTCAAATGTCTCACCTCCCTTTTAGGAAACAATGGGTTATTTATGCCTCGGGAGATTTGCATTAGCATAGTTTGTACAAGGCCAATTGCGGTGACCTAATGAAAGCTCCAAATTTCCTACACAAAGATCATATATGTGGCAAAGTGCATCCATTTACCTAATTACAAATTTTCATTTACTTCTAGTTCTTCAGCCTCAAGGATTTGTCAACAATTACATTTGGTTTACCATGTTTAATGGCATCTCAAAGGACTTCAATTTTTTTTTGAAGTATTTTCTTTATCAAGAAACAATTAGGGTCACTTTTGCAACTATACATCTCTTTGCAATGAATATTATATTAATTAACCAAAATGATCTTACCATCCATTAAAATATCTTATAGCTTTTAAAAAAGGAATTTCCATTCCCTTTAAGCGCCTATAAATTTTCACAACTTAAACAAATATAAAATTGCATGTGAAAATGCATTTCTTTGTTAGAAAAAGAACAATAAATAAATGAAACCAAAATCATACAAGGACTAAACAAACTTCAAATATCCTAATCCAAGGGTGTCTATATTATCCCCAATTCACAAAAAAAGACAAAATTCAAAAGGATAGCTTACCGATTTTTAAATCAAGCATTATAGAAAGATAATAGTCTAAAATTCTCTAGCTTATTATACTATAGCAAACATTAGATGGTGATACAAACTTAAAAATCCAGTTTGTTGCAACCAAATTCTACTAGTACATATCTAAGAAATTAAAAAAATGAGAATTGAAAGCTAAATATATTGTTAGAGATGCTCCAACAATGTTGTTTGTCAAATCTCACTGATTTCCTCTGCATTTGGAAGTCTTGGTGCTTCATAACTTTCTGTGAACGTGCATTTATTACACATAT
Organism: Pinus taeda; assembly: GCA_000404065.3. Classification (NCBI taxonomy): domain Eukaryota; kingdom Viridiplantae; phylum Streptophyta; class Pinopsida; order Pinales; family Pinaceae; genus Pinus; species Pinus taeda. The sequence continues at coordinate 326,564 of APFE030339780.1, forward strand.
ACAAAATTGCACATGAGCATGAAATTATAAAATAAAAACTTATATTTGTGCTTGAAGAAGAGTTTGAATTACCTAGAGGAATGTTTTAAACCCAGAGCTAAGGCGTCTTGAGAACCAAGTTCCTCTCCACATATTGGTACCCTTACACATGTTGATGAATATTGAAAGACGGCAGCATAGCTTCTACTCATGTGATTCCATGCTTGCACACAAATTAATTTTCTTACCCATGAAGTCTAAAAGGCATATGATAGTAGTCACAACAAATTATGCAACAAGCAAAGAAAAAAAAATCACCTTCAAAGGAAACAAACACATTTTCTTTTAGCCTTGGCGTTAAAAGTCTAATTTCATAAAAGGAATCTAAGTCACATGCCAATAGATCTCCTATGATGAATGCATAGGAACCTAATACATTCCAAATATCAATAATTCTTTTGCAAGAAAATACAAAATAATAATAATAATAATTTACTATATTCTGAAAGGTGAATATTTTGAAATAATGCCACAAAGTGAAACGAAATAAAATA
>APFE030339780.1:327261-365332 GCA_000404065.3 Pinus taeda
AATAATAAAACTATATCTATGGATATATGCATGAAATGAGAATTATAAGCACTCAAGGGACTAACAAAATATTTAACCAAAACAAACTAAAAATTTCAAACTCGACAAAATCCTCTAAAACAAATAAACCACTAAAATTTCCCAAGATATTAGAGCTAGACATCAATGCAATTTCATGTAATTGAATAAGCCCATTGTTTCTTAGCATTAGTCTTCTTAAATTAGTTGTCATTTAATACTAGGACACTATCTATGTGAAAATAAATAGGTCCCAACTTCATCAAATTTGGCTTCATTTCTAGTCACAGATCAAATCCAACTTCATTTCTAGTACCAATATAAAATCACACCCTTTATAAGGCTTAACACCTAACCACTTAGACCCCTCATATAATCCTTTTCATAGCCCAACAAAAAGATATCCCTGACAAAAATTGAACTTTTCAAAAATAAAACATGATCATGTAAGACACTAAATACTAAATATGAACACTATTAGATAGGTATAATTTCAATTCCAGTTCAATCAACCTTCATGCAACAAAGAAAAATCAATAATTCCTTTTATGATATTGAATGCCACATTCTTGTAATAAATAATTATGTTGACACCTGAGTTTCTAGTGCTGTGTCAAAGTAACCATTGCTCACTACATACAAATGTTGAAATACTGGATGGTTCTAAAGACACAAAATAACAAAAAATAGAGATATGAAAAAAATAGACCTGCAAGACTATATTGGTTGAGTGTGACAGGGACACCAATAATTGAGACTAGAGCCATTTATAGAATGTGGTAGTTACTAGTGTGTGTCTATTTTGTGATTAGTGGTATAGTGGAGAGACCTACCAAGAAGGGACATTGGCCTCGGGAAAGTATAGTAGGGAGATCCATAGAGCATTTATGTAAAAGGAAGATGAGAAGATTTTTATTCAAGTTGGGTTATGTTATGGTACAATTTTTTTGGTGATAAGAAGTGGTAATAATAAACTTACATCAATAGGTAAAAAGTAGATTCAAAGCATGAATTGGACTGACTCATGTTATCTCATCCCTTAATGGTCCCAAGGACATGTGGGGACCCAAAAAGCTTAGTACATGAAAGACTTGAAAGCATGGTTAACATATGACCGATAAGACTCTATACAAAAGAATGCCAGTCTCTTGCCAATAGGTCTCCTACGATGAGTGCCCTGGAACCTAGTACATAAACCATTTTTCTCTTGGCTTATCTACCCATGACTCCTTTCCCTTTGCAAATATCAATCATTATTTTCCAAGAAAATATAAAATAAGCATAGTAGTCTAGTAGATTCTAAAAGTGAATATGCTAAAGTCATGCCACAAAGTGAAAGGAAATAAAAACAACTTTCTTCAAACCACCAAATATATAAAGAAAACAATAATAATTATAAAAATAGATCTATGAATCTAAGCATGAAATAAGAACTAAAGCATTCAAATGACTAACGTAATATTTTACCAAAACAAATCCAAAACTCAAAATTCAAAACTCAACAAAATTCCCCAAACACAAGAAACATATAAACCGTTAAAATTGTCCAGGATAACAGAGCTAGACATCAAGGTAGTTTCATGCACTTGAATGAGCCCATTGTTGATTTTCGTTAGTCTTATTAAATTAGTTATTTATCATTTAATACTACTCAAACACTATCTATGTGAAAATAAATAAGTCTTAGATCCATTTCCTGTCACAGATAAGAAATAGACAATGTAATGATTAAATATGAAACATCAATCTTAAAATAACACGGATCAAAGAAATGTAGCTACAATGAAAAATACAAATTATAGAACACATTTTTACCTTGAATTGGCATAGATTAATCATGTATGATCAATAGAACATGCATACCAAAATAAGACCCCCCTCACATATAACGAATTAGATTATGTCTTAGGGTATATCAATTTCCTATTTCTCATCTTGCTCCTCATTGTCTACATTGTGAACATGATATTATCCAAAGGAAATTTCATTACGAGCCTCCAAAACATTATGTTGTGTATCAAGTTCATTAGAGAAATTTGTTATATTGTTTTCTCCCATTCTATCACAATTTAATCGCTAAAGAGCTAGTGTTCTTTCATATGGAAAATTTTTAATTTCATACTTTGTTACATATAATATTAAACATGTATCCATACGATTCTCAAGCTTGTTCCTCAAATTTTACTTCAAGAATGACAGTGTAGTAAATTTTCTCTCATCCTACACTAATCCCAAAATCATGGTTTGATACAAATCTTCTAATTTGAAATATTCTGATATGTTTTCTTGCAGGTATTGGCTAGCACTTAAAGTAGACCATAACCTTGTTATATCACCATTTTCATTAGAATTCTCAAAAACAGAATATTGCTTCCATATTGTTTCCTCAAAGTGTCCACCTTGTTGATACAATTTTAATGAATCTAAAATACCTTCAATATTTTCTCCATGTATTGAGACATTCTTGCAAAAGTGGTCTACTAAAAAATTTAATCTCTTTTGAAAATAGACTTTTAAAGTTCTTGGACATTGAAAATTTTTCCAAGATTGAGGGTATACCACAGACGTGGCCTCCAATAATTCATCTCAAGGAAATCATTCTCTTATCTCTAATGATAGTGATCTTGCAATTTCTATCATTTTGTCTCACTAAAATCACAATATTATCAAATTAGTCTCTTGACATGGGGCACTCTTTGTTGATCCATCCTATATTACTAATATAATGAAATGGAACCATATACTCACACAGTATGATACAGGGTATCCCTTTTCATCAAACATCAAAAAAAAAATCAATGTTTTCTATATTGATAATCTTAGTCCAACTTGTAAACTCTAGACTAGTAAAAGACTTTCGCATCATATACAAATTAGCCAATGCAAGGCATGCTAAATTTCTTGCATTTGTGTATTATACAATATACATTGTGTGATTCTAAGACATTTTCATGTGGACATTCATTTCATGTATCATAGGAATAATTCCAACCAATCTCAATAATGTCTTTATATTAGTTAGTCAAAAAAGAAGATCTTTAGCTTTGTCTACATTATAGCGATTTTCATACGTCAACCCTACCAAAGATTTGAACTCGCTAAATAGACTTTGAGTTGGTCTATTCAATTGGATCCATCTTGTATCAACATCTTCCAGTAGATTTTTTCCATCCATAACACCGTCTAAAAATTGTTGAAATACTAAAAATTGTTTGGGACTACGAGAAAAGTGTGCATGAGTCTCACGTAAAAGATATTCAACTTTTGAAATTGATGGAAACTTGCTTACTATTTTAAATGCAAGATTCATCATATGAGTCATACAATGAGTACTGAGCATATATTGTGAAGTTGATAGTTGTAGTCTAACACAAAGGCCACTCCTTTTTCCTTTCATTACTTATGCTCTATTTGCTTCAACGCATACCAACTTTCTTGCAATCATTAAATGATCCATACAACTTTCCTTCAAACTATTAAGAACAAGTTCATAAATATTTTCAGTTGTAGAAGTCTCTCTCATCTTTTTAATCCCAAGTAAATAGGAATTCCTAATATGTTCATTAACCATATAAATGCTCATGTAGATCCATATTATCTATAGTTGTAACCTCAACCAAAGACAATGCTAAAAACCTAGCATTTGCAATATTCTCTTTCAAATTATCTTTTTCTACTTGAGCTAGATTTCTTTCCCATTGATAACCACTAGTTGCAGACCAACGAGAAGATGGAAATTTTGACACTTGAAGAAAAGATAGATATTTCATGTGATTTGGAATCTAGATAATATGTCATAACAATGACCTCTAGATGAGAATGTGAAATATAGTGCTCAATTGTATTGTCTTCGATAACAAACTTCTTGACATCATCTTTTCAAATATAAATATGATGGTTCCTCCACTTGCCTCAAATTTTCTCTTATTAAATATTTAACGTATTATTCTGCATATTGGATATGTCGACATCCCTTAGAATATTTCCACCTGAGAATACATTTCTCTTCACCATTTACATTTTTCTTCTCATACACCTTTCTTTCGTGCCTTTGTGTTGTATCTATATTCATTTGACATTTCACTACCTTGCACATTTTCCAACTACATGAATTACATATAACTTCTTGGGAAACCTCATTCTCATTTGTAGGATGTATTTCTTCAATAAATGGAAAACTTGAGACCCAATATTCTTGGAATTGTCTTCCTATCATCCACTAGCCTTTTCTCCTTTTTCATGAATGGATTGTGTCACCTTCGAAGGAAAAATTTTCAACTTTTCATCACCAATTCATGTTGAAACTACATTTATCTCACCCTGGTCACTTAAGGAACCTATTCTTCCATCTATCATATGGATATCAAATGCATTTTCACAAGAGTTAACATCTCTTTCGGTAACAATTTGTTCAAAGGATATTGAAGCATGAAGATAATGTGTATGCTTGGATGGAGGCTTTTGAAAGTATGATAATACATCCATTTGCATTGATGGTTTCTTCCCATGATTAGATTTTGACATCTCACTAAATATTCCACAAGTAAAATTTCAAATCGATCTAGAAACCTACATCAATAGTTTCCAAGAGTTGGTAGTTACTAATTTGTGGATAGTATTCAAAGTATACTATATGGGATAGTCCAAAAGTATATATGAATGAAAAAGGATTTCATCATACCCCATAAAAATAAACATCAATTAAAGAGCCAATATACATTGTATGCTCCATTTTCTTTTTTGTCTTGAGCATTTATGTAAAAGGAATATGAGAAGTGGCCTTCAAGTCGGGTTATGTTATGGTAGAATTTTGTTGGTCATAAGAAGTAGTAACAAAATATTTACATAAATAGGTAAAAAGTAGATTCGGTGCATCAGTTGGAATGAATCATGTTATATCATCCCTTAATGGTCTTGAGGACATGAGGGGACCCGAATAACTTAGTACTCGAAAGACTTGAAATCATGGTCGATAGATGGCTGACAAGACTCTATACAAAAGAATGTTGATCGCACGCCAATAAGTAAAAAAAGACTTACATCAAAAGGTAAAAAGTATATTCGGGGCATAAGTTGGATGGACTTATGTTATCTCATCCCTTAATAGTCTTGAGGACATGTGGGGACCTGAATAAATTAGTACCTGAAATCAAAAAGACTTGAAAACATGGCTGACAAATGGACGACAAGACTCTATATGAAAGAATGTTTCTCTCATGCCAATAGGTAACAAAAGACTTACATCAATAGGTAAAAAGTAGATTTGGGGCATGTGTTGGACTGACTCATGTTATCTCATCCCTTAATGGTTTTGAGGACATGTGGGGATCCAAATAACTTAGTACTCGAAAGACTTGAAAGCATGGATGATAGATGGCTGACAAGACTCTATACAAAAGAACGTTGATCTCATGCCAATAGGTCTCATGCCAATGAGAAGTATTTCAAGTGTACTATATGGCATAGTTCAAAAGTACATATGAATAAAAAAAAATCATCATACCCCATAAAAATAAACATCAATCAAAATTAAGAGCCAATATGCATTATATGCCCCATTTTCCTTTTTGTCTTGAACTCACTTAGGGTACAACAATTTTTTGCTATTTCAAAGATTTTAGAGCAAAATATTTACATATTCCTTTCATCGTTATGTGTACCCATTTGTACCCAAATTTATTTAATGAGATATGATTCATATAGCTCACTTGTTCATAGAAAACAAAATCGTACTTTGCAAAATAATTGTTGAGTAAACATTGGAAGAACATATATCAAAAATTGAATTTTAAGGAAAATTGAATTTCACAAAAAATCTTGTTTAAAAATGGTAATGGGAAACTATTAAGACATAAATTATAAGAATTCATTTGTATAATATTCAAACAACATAATCCCTTGGGAAAACATTGAAAAACATATGCCAGAAATTGAATTTTTACGAAGAATGGAATTTCACAACAAAAAAAAAATCTATTTATGGTAAACAATGTTATGTAACGAGCACTAAAAAGTTTGTAGAAATAATCAAATGAAAAACTTTGCAACCTAGTTGCATAATTTGTCATAGGAACTAGATCTTTTTTCCATGCTATAGTAATGAAGGTTTGTCTAGCTATTTTATCATAGCTCCTATGTAGTTCATGTTACCAATCTTTGAGGTTGGCATACCTATGCAGCTCCAAGGTGTAGAATTCCTTGTAGATTCAAACTTCTTATGGAATTCGCTAAAACAAAAGACTTGAATCTACTCTACTCATTAGCTAAAATAATTATTCGATTGAGAAATCACAATATAAACATGAGACAAAATTCAATCACATATGCTCAGAGATTTATCTAAGGGGAATGTAACTGCTCAAAACCCCTTCCTATCTGTATTGCATTAGTCAGAAAATGGAGAAGAAATACAATTCTTGTTCAAGCCTAAACAATCTCTACACAAGTATAATCTAACTCTCTTCTTGACAAGCTTTGGTCAATACTTAACCAAATCCAAGCCTTCCCAAGTCCCTATTTTCCTTATGATGTTCCTCAAGGAATTATCCTCCTATTAATTAGGGAAATTCCCAATAAGAATTGCACAATCCTTGTAGGCCCCTTCTCTGACTACATGCTACCACCTGTACAACTTGGATAATTATATAACTAATAGTACACTACCCTTGAACTCCAATCTCAACTAGGTAACTCAAATTTCATGCATGCATGAGCTAATTAGGGTTGATTTATCAGTTAGCTAGTTGAACATTGAAGTTGCAACCCACTATTAGACCTCCTACTAGTTCCTCCAACAATTGGAACTAGTGTAACTGATCTTAACTCAACTAAACTAAATTGTTACAACTACAATTAACTCAACTTAGGCTCCTAAAGTTTAGGAATCAATGTACAAAACTCAATTTAAGTCCTCAAATCAAATTAACTAAGTTAATGAGTGATAACAACTTAATTAACTCATTCAAGTTGTCTCGTGATGTGGAATTTTAATTTTCTCCTAATTTAATTCAAGGGAAAATTAAATTAGGAATTTCGTGTTTCATTTTCAACACTCCCTCTTAGAAATAAATGGATTCACATCTACCCTGATCCAAGAGCTTTGGAATGTAATACATGCAACACTTCTCACTGTTGTTGTTTCTACTGCAACTTAAAATCATAAAAAAATAAACTGAAACAACTGTGTCTACAACTGTCTACTGGGAAAATTGTGTTGTTGTTGACTCTGCTACTGAGCCTCTTGCTCTGTTGTCAACACTCCTTAGTATCTAACTGAAGCTGATCCTCCTGCTACTAAATATTATGGTATGCTGTAGCAAGGTAATGATCCATGAGACAAAAAACATCTCAATGGACCTTTCCCAAATTCCTGCACTAATGGGACTATTACTTCACATCACCCCACCTCACACCTGGAGGGATGGATGCATGTGCTCCCTATGCCCACATAGTTTGAAATATCCCCCTACTGGAGATCTCTGCTTGAGTGAATGTTTCCACTATGTCTCCTCTTTGCTTCTTCATTTGTGGCCACTCCACAACTTATTGAGGCTACTTCTGAGGCTCCATTTTGAGAGGTAAATCATGATCCCTCTCAACCAATAGGTATCTAACATTTTCCTTACTCCCCAAGACTTTGCATGCATCTTCTACCTTAAGTACATACAGGCTCTTGACTTGCACACTGATCTACTTCACTTGTCCTATGTCGATGCATCTTAGGAATGCCTTTCCTTTGTTGAATATCACATCATAGCCGAGGTCTTCCAACACACCAACGAAAACAATATTCTTCTTTAGACCTGGAACAAATAACACATCTTTGAGCTTGAAAGGGGAGCTTGACTCCCTCTGAAAAGTAACTGTACCAATATTGGTTGCATTGTACCTTCCATTGTCTCCAAACTCAATGTTCCTATGGAGATCATTCTCCTCCAAGTCATTGAAGAATTATCTATTCCTCATCATGTGGAATGAGGCACCACTATCTAGATACCACACACTCCCCATCATGCTATTAATCATGTATGCAATGAGAGTGGAAATTAATATTGAACTGTGAAGCCAAATCTTCACCTGTTGCAGCTATTATATGTTCCTTCTTTCTTGCCTTATTCTATGGACACTTCATGGCATAGTGCCTGAATTCATGACAGTTGAAACACCTAAGTTTGGACAAGGCTTTCTCCTTTCCCTCTTGTCTAGAATCAGCCTCACCTTGGGAATTATTTTCATTGGCCTTCTTTCCTTTCTTAACAATTTAAAAATCCTCTTCCACTTCTTTGGATGAGGTCCCATCTCTTGTGTTTCACCTTATCTCTTCTTGCACCAATTTGGACCAAATCACTCCCAATTTGGTAGCTTCTCCCTCCCATTTACCGAAACCTGGTAGTTGTATCAACTCTTGGTAAGGCCTAGAAGTGGTAGCCTTACCATATCATCTTCTACAATTATAATACAAACACTCTCAAGTTGATCTAGACATTGGGTGAACCTGCACAGGTACTGTGGTATTGTGTCGCCCTTCTCCATCTTGATCTTCTGAAGCTTTTCCTTTAGTGCCAATTTCTAGTGGTCACTATTGTTCTGAAACAAGTCTATCAAGACTTGCCACATTGTATACGGGGTATCCTTCCCATGGAAATTTGAGACAATATGATCTCAAACTCCTTCTAGTATGATCCTCCTCGCCTTTGCTACACATTTCTTCCACTCTACCAGATCTTGAGCATCAATTGTTGGAGGCTTAGGAATACCATTGTCTATGAATTCCTCTAGCTTGTTCTCTTCCAACATTGCCTCCATCTTGTCCTTCTAAGCAATATAATTCAAGTTGCCCTCAAGGGCATACTTGACTCTCAATCCATAGAATTACATCTTACTACTCTAAAGAATGATACTACAAATTTTATTCATCTACAAAGAAAAACTCAAATTCTTCTCTTCTATTGTGATTCTTGCTATGATACCATGTAGAAATTCCTTGTAGATTCAAACTGCTTATGTAATTTTCTAAAACAAAAGACTTGAATCTACTCTACTGATTAGTGGAAATAATTAATCAATCGATAAATAAAAACATAAGCATCTGACAAGACTCAATCACATGTGCTCAAAGATTTATCTAATGAGAAAGAAACTTCTCAAAACCCCTTCCTATCTGTATTGCATTAGTTAGAAAATGGAGAAGAAATACAATGTTGTTTCAAGTTTGAATAATCTATGCACAGGTATAATCTATCTCTCTACTTCCTAAACAAGATCTAGTCAATACTTAACCAAATCCAAGCCTTCCCAAGTCCATATTTCCTTGTGTTTTTCCTCAAGGAATTATCCCCCTATTAATTAGGGAAATTCCAATTAGAATTGCACAATCCCTGTAGGCACCTTCTCTGACTACATGCACCACCTGTACAACTTGTGTTATGCAACCATCTCACAAAATAGAAGAAGAGATAAATCAATGAATTCAAAATTAGCCTCTTCGAGGGGGCAACCTTCTTTACATTACACAAATGAAAAATTATTGGATGATACAAATGACAAGACATCCTTTCTATATATAGGAGTCTAAGGGGTCACAATATAATCAGATCCTACATAACAGTAATATTGTAAGGGCACAACAATAAAACTAATGGGCTTCTGCTGGGAACAATAATAACAATATGGGGACTACACTGGCACAACAATATAATAAGGGAGTTTCACTAATAACAATAATGGGATACACTAGTAGTATAGGGACCTAACATGCCCCCCTCCTTCAAAAACGTGTTGTCCTCAATACCTAATTAGTTTTGGATGCTTTTGTGTAAAATTATCATCCTCCCATGTGAATATTCAATGGCTAAGTTCTTCCACTTGATGAGATACTCTAAAATTGATCGATTTCGTAGATATTGGGTTCTTGATTTTGTGACTTATTCAGGTTCCAATATGAGTTTCCCTTCCTCATCAAGTTCTGGCAATATTGTTTGAACTGGGATCTTGTCACCTATAACCTTCTTTAAGCATGAAACATCAAAAATTGGCTGCACTCGCGAAGATACAGGAAGCTCCAATTTGTATGCCATAGTACCAATATTTGGTAGCATCCTGTAAGGACCATAGTACTTTGGTGATAATTTATTATCATTGTTAGCTTGCTTGTGGGACATTTATTTGTACGGTTGTAGCCGTAAAAATACCCAGTTGCCTACATCAAAACTTATTTCCCTGTGATGTTGATCTACATGTTGCTTCATTCGATTATACACCAAAGTGAGGTTATCCTTTAAGAGTTGGTGAGCTTGTTGTTGATGCTTGATGTGATATTGAACCTTAGAATTTTCTCTTAAAGATGATGTGATGGATGGTGCATGATATCCATAAAGTGCCAATGCATTACAAGGTATTTTTGGATTCATTTCTTCTTTCTATAGGATTGGTTCCTAGTGTATATCCTCTACTTTTGATGTTTCTTGATCATTTTTCTTCCTCCTATTCACAATCTATGTAAAATATCTTCTCAGCATGCTTAGGAACTTTAGAGTATTTTCTATCACAATTGTAACAAATCCATTTTTCTCTTTTTTCTTCCAATTGTTGTGATGTCAACCTTGTAGGTTTTGGAAGGCTAGGGGCAGAAAAATTCCAGCTTTATAGTTGTGGGTGGTAGGCTTCATTGTTGCCATAATTTTTCTTTTAATTTTTCTTTCCAACCTGAATTCCTTCTCCAATGAATATAGTTCCCAAAGGCAAACCTCATGTTGGATGTTATCCTTTAAATTCCATATGAATACATCAATCCTACGCTCCTCTGGATATCATTTACCCTTATATGCATTTTTTGGAAGTCCTCATGTGCTCTGCAATTGAACCCTTTTGTTAGAGATTTATCAATTGGCTAAAGAAGGTGTTTCTGTTTGTATCCTCATAATGTGTTATCATTTCTTCCATAAAAATGGACCAAGTGATAATTTTTTATAGCTAAAAGCCATTGATACCATTTAAATTGATTGGATTCTACGTATAAAGTTGCAATATGTACCTTTTGTGTGTTTTTCACATTATGGAGATCAAAATATTGCTCCATCTATAGTATCCATGTTATGGGATCCTTGCCATTAGAATTCCTCATATCGATATTTGGAATATGGTGGGTCTTCAATCCAACATTATATTATATGAAATCATGATTAACATTTAATGTTTTATCGTCATGAGTTTCCTCTACTACCTTGTCGCCATTAGGAAGCCTTTCTTGCAGCAACTTTGTCCAACCTTCCTTCAAACCTTTCATATATTTCTTCAAGTCTTCCATTTTTCTTCTCAATTCTACTTATATACCATCGATATTAGATTCCATGCCATATATAAAACCATTTATCTTAGCTTCGATGGCATTCTTCAAATCATCCCTCCAATTTTTCTTACTAGGTGTTTCTATTTTCTTGATTCGAGTCATTCTTTTTCTTTCTTTTAGGAGCTTGATATTTAAACAACTGTAACTCTATAATTTTAGATCTCCAAGTTCTTAAATTTTGACCTCTGGTAGCCCTCTGAGTCCTCTTTTCAACCCCACAAGTTTGATCAATATTTTATTCTCCAAGAAAGAGTTATTCCCAATCTCCCACAATGACCTGATTATAGACTAGTTCAGTAGAGCGACTTGTACGACATCCCACATGTCATTGTTTTGACCTTCGGCCCTGAAAACAATACCCAACAAACTACAGTCCATTCTATTTTTGTCACTTTTTATGAAATTTTAATTTTGATGCTCAGGGAGAAAGTTATGACGATTTTCCTAAGGTCACATGTTTTAGATCACATTCTAGAGCCTACAAAAACCCTAGCTTCCTCATATCATATCTCCAAAAATATAGAGAGACAAGATCTTAAATTTGTACACAAGGTTCACCAAGGTTTGGGCTCAAATGGTTTTTAATTTCAACTTCTGAAGCTTCATAAAAAAAAAAAATTATAGTGAAAATGCCACGATGACCTATTTGAAGTAGTGAAATTCTAGAATCAAAAGCTCTGATACCAAATGTTATACAACCAATTCACAAAATAGAAGAAGAGATAGATCAACGACTTCAAAATTAGCCTCTTTAAGGGGGAAGCCTCCTTTAAATTACACAAACGAACAATTCTTGGATGATACAAATGACAAGACCTCCTTTATATATATAGGAGTCTAATGGGTCACAATATAATCAGAGCCTACATAACAATAATATTGTAAGGGCACAACAATAACAATAGCGGGCTTATATGGGGCACAATAATAACAATATGAGGACTACATGGGCACAAAAATACAATAAGGTGGTTGCACTAATAACAATAAGGGGCTACACTAGTAGTATAGGGACCTAACAACTTGGATAATTATACAATTGATAGTACACTGCCCTTGAACTCTAATCTCAACTAGGTAACTCGAATTTCATGCATGTATGACTTAATTAAGGTTGATTGATTTGTTAAGTGGTTGAACACTAAAGTTGCACCCCATTGGTAGAATTCCTACTAGTTCCTCTAACAGTTTGAACTAGTTTAACTCACCTTAACTCAATTTAACTGAATTAAATTGTTATAACTGAAATTAACTCATCCTAGGCACCTAAAATTTAGGAATCATTGTACACAACTCAAGTTAAGTCCTCAACTCAAATTAACTAAGATAATTGAGTGATAACAACTCAGTTAACTCATTCAAGTTGTCTTGTGATCTGGAATTTCGATTTTCTACTAATTTAATTCAAGATAAAATTAAATTAGGAATTTATTGTTGCATTGTCAACAAAAAGGAAATTTCCGAACATTGTTTTTTCCTAAAGTTTATGACATGGTTTCTTGTTATCTATATTATATCTAGGTCGAGTACACAATCCTCCATATTATGGTTAATGTTTCAGTTAACTTGTGCCAAGTAGAATCATGTGACTAACTTTGGTCATGATTTTTGGAGAAACAATGAAGAATGTAGAAAATATGCAACATAAATTCTGTTGAAAGCATCCCAAGTTAGGTGAACCTTGTGTAGATTCTACAAAACGTGTGTGAATTGGGAGATATACATTGTTATTTTAATGGTATCTTTCCAGTTGTATTCATTCCCAAACTACGTCCCAAACAGAGAAATCAACCAACAAAAAAATAAAATCAAAGCTATTCTCACATGGGTGTAGGTTAGAAGGATTAAATGTAATACTATTTTGAGGTTTTCTCTAACGACAATCTACTAAAAAAACATATAGAGGCATAATTTTCTAAATTTTTCCATGGTTGATAGTTCAAACTTTGGGGAATTTGTTCCAATTCATCCCCTTCTCTCTTACGTATAAATGTGTGGTAGAGAGTGGGTTAAAGGGGGATATTTTGTTGTTGTTTCTATTATGAGGATAGATGTAGGTATGTAATAGAGTAGGTTGCATAGAAGATGCTACCAAATCTTTATTTCAAAGTTTGGCCATTTGGGAAATTGTTGATAACAAATATCTAACTCTAAAATCATTGTCAAATTAATGCAAATGCTAGTTATTGGTGTTACGATCATTGGTGGTGTAAATCAACTTTGAATTTGTAGCTTCATAGGTAGTGTGGCATTGTGGGAGGGCCCACCAACTTGACCCATGCTAGCCCATTCCTTTTCTCTCTGTAATGTAGTATAACCTAGTGGCTTTTCATTTCTTGTCCTTTTTTTATAGTTTGTAACTTGCTTAAATGTACTATTTAGTTATTATTGAATGTTTTGTGGCTTACAATTGTTGCTTAGTTGCAGGAGTAGGATTCATCATTGAAGGGAAATGATACTTGATGAAACCCTCTTGGTTTCATAATCATCTAATTCAATTTATGTGGCAAACTTGTTTCCTGATAAGAAGGGGTGTTTTGTGTAACCCCAGTGATTTCCATATCTCATTGGTTCTCCCTTCCACTACTTGCATATAAATTGTTGTTTTGGTAAAAATGAGATTTTTTTTTAAATGAAAATATATGCATTGGAATTCTTCATTGGTTGCATGAACACTCTATTAGGTCACTATGAAATATTGGAACCTATGGCGATGGGGCTCTATGTTGACACCCTAGTTAGCACACATCTCCTAGATTTATTTTTTCATATGAATGACTTTGTTTTGTAGTTTTCAATTAGAAAGCCTACACATTCTCTGAACTCTACACATATATTTTAGCATATTGAAGTCTATGAACTCTTGGTTGATAATTTATGTTTGAATTATCAAGCAATTAACACAATCAATGGATCACATTTGCAAATGTGGGAAGCATCCCTTGGATTTCCCTATTAGGATTTTAATGGAGAACTTTGTGAGTGTTTATGTGTGTAGTGTAATTATTTGTATACATCCTTTGTTACTAATTTTTTTTTTAAATGAGAATGAGTACATTATTCCTTTAAGGAATTGGTAACTTCATACAAATGGTTTCCACTATTTCAATAAGTAGAATAATAATTTCATAAATGCCACTAGGTCTAGCTTAACAACATGTCTTCGAAGACTTGAACTTGCGTAGCTAGGGACATGAAACATGTGCCATATCACTTGAGCTAAGTTCCTTCAACCTTTGTTACTATGATAAGATTTATAATATTTATAATAGATTATGAGCACATTAATGAGCATGATAAATTGTATCTTAAAAAGAAAACATCTATTAGACACTTATATTCAAATTCACCCCTTTTTCATGTTTGATGTTCACTTTTTGACTTATGCCACCTCATAGTCAGTGTTAGACATATAATTTTTAATTCTTTGTTGAAGTCTAAATTTTTGTTTACCTACATTTCTTTTGTAAGTAATCAATTCTATTCGTTTATATTATAAAACAAAATATCCATGGATACAATAAAAAAAAAAAAATCAAAGCTAGCTTGCTGAGAGGAAATCAAACTAACTAAAATATTATTTTTTTGAAGAGTCCACAAAAAGGTTAAAAGATGTAATTAACATACCTAGAGGGAATCAAACATTCAAGTTGCAAGGTTTCATCAAATAAACAAAACAATACTAGTCCAGCAATAAGAAAACTAGAACTAGCATGACAAAAAAATCTGATAAGAAGTGTGTAGAGTAAGTAGGGATACTAAAGACCAGAATGAAATTAAAATTAATAGCTTGAAGGACTTGGAGAACACTCATTAGTAGATTCCTTGATAAAATGAATATTGAGAGGGGTATCTTTTGAAGCTCCGATTGGTATTTGTTGAATAATTCCTCCATTTTTGCAAACAAGTCAAGAGTGGTAAGTGACTAGTAATTAATTTTGTCTCTCCAAAGTAGCTAGCCACTATTGAATTTATTGATGATTAGATTCCTTCACGAATATGGCTTGCACAACAAAGTATGTGGTGTACTAGTACAATTCCACCATATGAAAGAATTTGTTATCTCTCATGTCAATGAAGGCAAGGTCTAGAACAAAATATTATGTCCTGTGATCCATAGTTCCATCTTCAATAAAGGATCACTACATATTTACATCCTTTAATGGATTTGATAGAGTCCTACATTGTAGATGGGGTCAAACTCTTAAAAGTGATAGTTTTTGTCACAACTTCATTATTAGCCCTCATTATACACTACTTACAGTAAGAAAGGGTCTTCATTAGACATGATGTACATGGGGCCATATTAATAAGAACTACAATAAAAATCCTATTATTTTAATTTCCAACTATGAAGCAACCTTGAAAAGTGAAGTTATTAAACAAGTGCCAACTTTCCAACTAGGAGATTGGCTTTAATGCATGGCCACCGTTGATAATTGAGACATTGAATTGGCATGACCAACCACATTCAAGTGGTGTTCATGGTGTCTATTTCCTTCATGATATTAATTGATACTAGCTACTTCATTAATTGGACAACATTCCTTTGATGAAATCCTTCTTCTAGTGCAAGATCAAACTATCCATTTATTTCCTCAACGGGGTTTGCATGTTTAGTAGGGAGTATTTTTCATGTGGAAGCATGCATGTCATATTGGCTATGTGACAATGTTACTTGTCTATTAATCTGTGGAAACACCTAATATAGGGATTTGTTCACATACTTTAACCATACGATGAAAATTGGGGTAGTGCTTTAGCCCCTAATAGGTTATGATTCCTAAGAAAAGTAGTTGGCACACTCTTAAAATGGGGCCATTAAATGGTGAAAAAAATAATGGTCGTTAAGTTATTCCTTGTTGTAGACACCCTATTGAAGAATATGGAAGCATCAAGCTCTTTAAAGGTAGTTAATTTCCAACATTTTTACAATATATAAAGATATGCATTACAATTTTTATCACCATAAATTTTCTCACATCTCAACATAGGTGATCACTAAGAATTTCATTATCATAGAAGGACAAAGGATACCAATTGAAATTATATAAGAATATTAAAGGCGATGAAAAAACTATAGAAAAGTGAGTTTGATACATCCATGCAAACCCTTATTTTGGTTTTTTCATGATTCCCGCAATTGTTCCTTATATAGTCACACAAATTTGTGGGAAGTGAAATAATACCAATGTTTAAGTACATTAAATGCCTAAAACCCACCAAAATGGAAGAGGAAACTCGAACCAAGTTGGTTCAAGTTCCATAAACAATAATAGAAGATACTTAGGAATCCCAAGAGCATCTTTATTCATGTGAACTCCCAATTGAATTGGACTATATTTACACTCTAAACGCTTTCTAATGGAGTTTCAAAAAATCTATAAATAATGGGCCATGGATTAGAATTTGGCATGAGAAGGAAACTAGTGTTATTATTCCCAAATATTGCTAAGATTGCCTCCAACTCCCAAGCTATGGCATGCATTGATACTGTATCTTGATGGGCTTCCTAACATTCTAAGAGCTTGTGGACTTCTTGATTGGGAGAGAGAGGAACAGTAAAGAGATCAAAAGGGACCTCCCTTAAGGTGATTGAATAATCCACCCCTCCCCCAACTTAACACAATTCCATTTTTTGTTTCATTTGTAGGCCATCAAAGCCTTGCTTCATTGATAATAAATAGTTAGTTTCCCATTTACTTTGGTTCTTTTACGTGTTTGTTCACTTGCATGTTAGTTCATTCATGTTTGGATTCTACAAGTTGTATTTGTGTTTTATTCTAATCATTAATCATCTCTATAATGTTGTGTGAACGTAGCCACCTCTACAAAACTTAGTATTTTGTTCAACATCTTGACTAATCCCATACTACAAATGTGTGACTCCATTAGTGTTTTTCACTCTTTTAGTTATTTTCTATACTCTCTCTTCTTCTTAATTTTTCATATAGATGTCTCATATCCTCCACATATAACTAAGAGACATTCTTCTATATTCCATGGGAGAATGATATGTGTGCTTTCATACATAGATGGTACGCAACTGCTAAAAAAACAATCGCATGATTTGCACAAATCCACAGATTTCCATTTGCAAAATTTGCCCGACTATTAGTCACTTACCTATGCAGAACTACGTAATTATAGTTTATCATAGATTTTACTCTTCACTTTCTAAGTTCAGTGGAAAAAATAATATATTTCCACTACTCACTATAAAATTTTAGTTAGATAGACCATTAGAATAGGTGAAATCCATATTTTCTTTTGCCACGTGGATGGCCTATGCTAGACATATTTTCCTTTCGTAAAATTGCACTTTCTTAGACAAGAAGATAAACATTTTATTCAATTATTCTATTCACCTCACACATTTTATGATCTTAGTGAATTACAAAATTTTCTAATCTACTTCATCTCCCTTCTTAAGTAGACAAAAATTCCACATAGAATTAATTAGGAAGGAAATAAAGCACCCATACATGTGTACATGTTTTATATCATCCAAGGATACCTTATCATATAGTTTAATTTTAAAAATAGTAAGGATCCAATGATATCCACATATTGAAATTCAAACATATGGCATTGCCACAATTCACTTGCACGGATTCAATACCACACATTGCAAGTTCTTCTAAGATGTTTTTTTATGAACATGCTATTTTTCTTTCGCTCATAAGTGATATGGGGAAATTATAAAGTTGGTAATTATATTTAAGGAACTTGCCCCAATCACTAACTAAGTTAAACAATTTAGGCCATCATGTCAACTCAAAGCCTCTTTAAATTCAACTCTAACTATTTTTATTGATTTCCTCATTATTTGTAGAGATTTTATCTCACATGCTTGCCCAAGGACTATGATAGACATATGCATATATGATGTACTTATACCCATGAATATTCATGCACGTAGACTTATATAAATTGAAAAGGAACGAAAGAGGACACACTTTTCCTTGAAGGTTGGTCCTAGCTTGGTTATTAGTTGGTGTTGGCTCTTAATATCCTAACCCACTCTCTCGAGCCTGCACCTACAAATGGAGACCAAAAATATTCAACTATCTAATCATATACTATCAAAGTGTTAACAGCATAATATCAACACAAACATGTAATCATAAACAATAAATAATATAAGAACATGGGGGAGAATCATAGTATTTTCATTAAAGAGAGGGTAATTATAATAGTTATAGCACCTCCAAGCTCCTTGAACCAAGGCTCCTCCTTTAACAAGCATACACAATCAAGCTCAATGTAGCTATTGATGTATCTCAAGGTTGATATATGTTGTCACTACTACAACGCCCCGCCAAAATTCTCACCTGCACCAAATTTCGAAGCCTGCCTTGATCTTGTATATTGTCATCGCAAGTATTGAAATCCATTCCATACGTTTTCTTTGATTGTTTTGTTCCCTTTTGCAAGAAAGGAAAAATGTCATATTTTCGCATGTTAGTTGTCGCACAATGTATAAAAGCTTGTTTTGGTGGTCTTAAGGGGTTATATTTGTGTGAATGATTTGATATAACCATGTAAACATTTGTTGCATTCATTCTCAAAGTTTGAAGCATTATCACACAAGTGTCATCATTGTCATCACAAAGTGCACCTTTGGTGTCATACTCATCGTAATTCATCACAAAGTTGTAATTCATCACAAAGTTGTTGCACTAAGGGAAATGTGTGTTTCATGTTTCATGGATGCTTTATTTTTTTGTGTTGTCAAGTAATCTAAGTGTGTGGTCATAGTCAAACCATGTCATTGATCACATCATTTCAATGACCCCACACGTAGCCAAATTTCAGAAATCTCCCAGCAACTTAGCTTCATCTGACCTTTCCCGTCTATGCATTATGTAATTACAACCCTCAAGATGCAACCTTGTCCCTTGAGACTACACAATGTGTAGTTCCTGCCTCTTAGTGTTGTTCACTTCACAGTTCCAGTGCTCAAACCCAAATTTTGGCCCCCACAATTGCACAATCCAACCCTTCAGCCTGGCCTTAACTACACATTACATAGCCTATGAGCTCAAGCTCATACCTTGAGCTCCTGAGTTTCACATTTGTGTGGTTGCCCATCCTCCTTTGCCTTCCGGAACTGTGTAATAGGCTAAACTAGTACTCATCCCCTCAGCTTGCCACACTGACCTCCCAAATTGTGCATTTTCCTTCATCAATCTAGCCTAAACTACTCATTGCACAATCTCAAGGTTTAAGCTTCACCCCTGACTGCTTTAGTTGTGCAACTGCACAGTCACTAAGCCTCTCTCTTAGCCTGCCATCTAGTTTTGTCTCAATTAGCTGATCAACATGTATCATCTTAGGCTAGGGGTTTATCGAATTCATCATGAGTGAATTGCAGATGTAGGTACCTTACCATACCATAACAGGATGATGATGAAGGAGATGAAGAAGGGAAACATGTTAAAGGGAAACTTTGTAGTTGATTATGCAAGCTAATCAACCAAGAGAAAGTAGAGGGACTCTAGTTTGCGATGACAACTCAAAACTTGATAGGATTAAAGACTCCATACCTCTAAGCCATATGGAGGTGAACAGAATAGCATACTCAAGAAGACACATAGCAAGGATTAGCAAGAATGACTTGACATTTCCATGTCATTATGCAGTACATGTCATGTCATGAGTCATCATATGCCACATCATTATTATGGATTATGTAATTACTTATTCAAAATGTGTTGTAAAGTGGAAGTCCAAAGGACACATTCAGAATATCAAGAATCATGTAAAGTCAAAAATTCATAGGATTTCAAACAGCCATGAGGGTATTCAAAGAGTCATAAGGAAGGTGAAGCATCACCTCATTGGTTATATATACACCCTCATTGTATGAGCAAAGGACTCTTCACCTTGGCTCCTCTCAAAAGGCATTAGAGAGATAAGCTAGTTCTTTTGGGGAGAAAGGAGTGGCTCCAATACTCCACTATTGGAGATGGTGGTGTTCACTGTATAGATGTGTATTGGAATTTTTACTTAATATCAAAAGCCTCATTGCTAGCTGGTTCTCCATGCATGGATTATGAATATTTGTAAGAAAATTTTGTAGATGTTTGCAATTCATGTTTGCTTTCATCTATACTAAAGTAGTTGAAATATTTCGGTTAGTTTAGTACTTATCATATTTAGAATGTGTTATAATGGTTACATTTGTTTTCAAATCCTTATGGACTATTCCACTGGATATTAGACAAATCTCTCTTGTTGATTAGTTGTAATTATTGTCTCATCTTTGTGGACTATTCCGCTAGATGTTGGATGAATCCTTCTTGTTTACATGTGTCTCTACTAGGGTGATACTAGTACCTCTCTCTTAGAGTCTCACTTTCTTCTCCCTTTGCAGTAGAAGAATCTAGACACACTTACAATTGAACACTCACCAGGCACATTCATTTGTTTCTTGAAGGCACATTTGCATTCCTCTCTCTTGCTGACAGTTAGAGCCAAGGAAAATTTTTAAGAAACCGATAATTAGGCCATATTCCATATGTGTCTCCTATCCAAAACAGTGTGACATATTATTGGGACCACATATCAAGGAGATCCCTTGAATGTTGGTGGGTCCAGCATCGTCAATAAGCTCTTATCACTCCAACAACATTTTTTCACTATTTCATTATTCCCTCTTTTTATTCATAGAAGAGATTGGCTTTTATAGTTGGGTTAACAAGGTGGATGTTGTAATGGTTACTATTGTTGTCACATCCTTGTGGACTATTCCACTGGATATTAGACATATATCCCTTGTTGATTGGTTGTAATGACTATCACATCTTTGTGGACTATTCTACTGGATGTTGGATGAATCCTTCTTGGTTACATGTGTCTCTACTATGCGGGTACTATTACCTCTCTCTTAGAGGTTCACTTTGTTTTCTTCCTCCGTAGTAGAAGAACCTTGACACGCTTACAACTAAACACTCACTAGACACACTCACTTTTTTTTCAAAGGCACATTTGCATTCCTCTCTCTTGCTGATAGCTAGAGCCAAGCAAAATATTTAAGAAATAGGAAACCATGCCATATTCTGGATGGGGCTCCTATCCCAAATGGTGTGAGGTATAATTGGGACCATATATCGGAGATACCCCTTGAATGTTGGTAGGTCCAACACCATAAAAACTTTTGGTGTTAGAAGGAGGGAAACTAGGTTTTTATGGCTGATAACCTCACCCACCCAAATCCTATTTCTTCTAGTCAAGGCAACAATATCCCTAACACTTCCCCTGCTCAAATTCCTGAAGTTGGTGATTCTTCTTAGCCTGGTATTAGACAAACTTGTGAAATTTCATACAAGCATATCCTGGGCATCCGACCCATAACTTGTAAGTTTGAAAAGGCTATTGGATTTTTCTTGGAGTACACAATCCCCTTATTTTCCCAAGAAGAATGCAACCACTCCTACTGGGATGGTGGTTTTGACAGTCGAAGATCTGGTTCTCGCCACTCTTGAAGAGTTAGAAGAGACTACGAAAAGTGTAGAGAAACTAGAACAACCTCCATCTTTTGATGGAGGTGACATAGATAATGTTTTACTCTCATATGATACCTTTTGTGGGTTAGGGGGTGAAGAAGAAGAAGAAGAAGAATAAGAAGAAGAAGATCCTTCAAATTCCAAAGAAGAGGAATATCCTTCATATTTTGACGAAGAGGAGGAGAACAATGACAAAAGCATGGTGGAACAAGATCTGGACTGAATGACTTAGGGCCCAGCTGGACTACCAAATATGTTACACAAGATCCCGAGGCACCCAGAGAACCTGTTAATAAAGCATGACCCCAACAAAGGAGTGAAGGCTGAGGACCACCTAGACAAATTTTACCTGCATCTGCAAATTCTTGAGGTACATTATGATGATGTTGCATAGAGCCTTTTTATATGTATCTTAGATGGCAGAGTGGTTTTATGGTATCACAACCTTCCTCCGTACTCGATCTAGAATTGGAGGGGTTTCAAGAAACTATTTCTTGAGAAATTTGTTGATGATAAAACCCCTGCCATGCTTTTAAGAGAGTTGGGAAGTCTTAAGATGGAGCAGAAAGAGAAAGTGAAGGATTTTAATTAGAGGTTTAACGGTATCTTGAATATATTTATGGTAGACACAAAACCTCATGACTCCATCACCTTTTATTATTACACATCTGCCTTACCAATGATCATTGTGTAGATAGTGAAAAGAATTGTGAAGCTAACATTAGCTAAAAATTACAAAGAAGCGATCATAGTTGAAAAGGACTTGCGTGTTATTAGAGTTATTGTAGATGATGAACCAACAAAGAACTCCAAAGGAACGGGTAAAAGGTCTCAGGCCTCCACAAGTAAGGCCAAGGAGAAAGAAGAAATTGATCTTGATAGCTTGACCCACACCATCAAGTCTTTGTCCAATTAATTGGCAGAGTTAAAACAAAGGCCAAGAAATATCACCATGAGCATCAAGCCTCCTAAATTTAGGTTTGTGAGAATGGCTGCCAACTCTGATAGTAGCAGCAACCAACCATCTAAGTATGCACAAAGCTCGAATGTTTTGTTGAATATTGAGAATATGGAATGGAACAATATTTTCCATTTCATCGAGAGTATCATTCAGAAAAAACATGCTCGTAATGGAACCACAACATGAATGATCTTACTATGCATTTTATTGATACAGTACTTTCATATGACCAATCTAAGATAATGGAAGAGAAGGAACAAAATGTTGCTACCAAAAAAACTATGAATGTGAGACACGCAATGAATAAACTCAATTGTGTCTTCGTAGCCAAGAAAAAGAGTGTCAAATAACAACCACTGAGTGAGGCCTTGGATCAATAGTAGAAAACTTGATATAACTTGAGAATCCAAGGGCCAACTCCATTCAATAGTTGATGAAGCAGAAATTGAAAGAGAAGTTGTTGAGAAAGATCACACCACCCATCAACGCATCCCAGAACACTAAGAGCAAGTCTAGTTATGTGTCTACAACGAAAAGTACTTCCGCGAACAACAAAAGTAAGCCCATAATTCTAGAAGTAGCAAATAAATAAACTCCACCAGACACTTTAGTAATGCCTCCCACACTAGATTACAACATAGTTGAAGATACAAAAAAATCTCATGTGAATCTCTCACTTTTTGAATTGACAAAGATCGTGAGCCAGTGGGAACTTCTTATCTGCACCCTTGAACAGTACACCTTAGGTAATGATGCTTCTTCTCAGAAGGAGTCTAGTAATTCCTCTCATTCACAGGAATTTGTACTTAAAGCTTTAACCTTGGATGCAAATACACTCTTCCCTCCACTTTTGTTAACATTTTAAATTTTTAATTATAATGTGCACAATTTCTTAGTCGATTCTGGTGCATCTATAAACATAGTTCCTTTATATATAGAAAATAAATTCAATGCAAAATGGGATAAAAAAGATGCACATATCATTCGTCTAGATAGGACTCTTGTCCATGCTATTGATGAACTAAAAAATGTGCCTATACACTTATCATTCGACCAACAAGTTCACCTATGTATAAATATAGTAATTGTGGACATTTCATAAGCATACAATGTATTCTTGAGTAGATATTGGTCTAGAAAATTACAAGGATATTTTTCTATGGAATGGTCATAGTTATGGCTTCTGTACAGGGGTAGAAACAATCAAATCTAAGTTAACTCAGAGCCTTACATGAAACTCATTGCCACTCCCTTAGATGGTAAAAATGAACATGTCACTTTCACAGATCTTATCTTTGGATATTGCTTCTTCGAAACCAATTTGGGTTGCTATCTTTCTCATCCATCCCCATTCCTACCTAACACACAATTGAAACTCCTTCCTAGTCCAACTAGTGAAAATGAAATTTGTACAGTAAGTAGTAATAATATTATTAGTAATAGTACAATGCATAGTCCTTATACATATGATGTTTGGACATTGTATTTCGATGGTTTAAAGGTACTGGAGGGATCTACAGTTGGTTTAGTTATAGTATACCCATGACAGAGAAAACATCTGATCTTCAACCAATTATAATTCGAGTGCACGAACAACACCACAGAATACGAAGCACTCATCTTGCGCTAACAAAGGGACATAGACCTCAATATTGGAATTCTCAAAGCAGTAGGTGACTCAAAAATTGTCATATGACAAGTATGTGATACCATACACTATGTGTCACCTCATCTAAAAGGTTATCAAGAAGAGGTATAGTGTTTTATTTATCATTTCCAAGCTTTCTATATTATTTATGTTCCTAGGATGTGTAACATAGTTGTGAATGCATTAGCAAATATTGTTTCTAGGTTGTCACCACTTAGGGATGATTTTCCTATAGAGATTATTTAAAAAACATATGCCCCTGGAAATATTACTAATTTATGCATTTTCAATGATGATTGGTAGATACTACACTTTTTTATGGCGAATGCAGATGTATTCATGGATGAATTTATCAACAAATATGAGCACGAGAGAGCGTTACAGGATGCAGCTCATGCAAAACAAAGAGAATCCCATGTCGAAAGGTGTGGTATCATAGGAAAAGTTGTATGACTTGCAAAACCACTTCAGAGGGCCAATTAATGAAAAAACCCATAGCTCAACATTGCCGCATAAGAAAATAAATATTGGAACAGAAAAAGATATAAAGTTTGTTGATCTCGGTACTTGTTAGACACCACAAGAGTGACAAGCCTTCATCCTCTTATTCAAGAAGTACCGAGATGTTTTGGCATGGATATATGATGAGCTCAAAACTTATGAAACATGAATAATCCAGCATGTAATTCTCATTAAATAAGGGGCCAAGCCTTTCCAACGGAAGCTACAGAAGGTACATCCAACATTTGAGATTCTACTTCAAAAGGAGCTAAAGAAACTGTTGGATGCTCGAATCATACACAAAGTGCAATATTTGACCTGGGTATCAAACATGGTCCCAGTAAGGAAGAAGTCTAGGGAAATCTGCTTGTGTGTTGATTTTCGCAACTTAAACCACGCCTTGGATAAAGATGATTATCTTATGCCATCTATGGAACATATATTGCAGATAGTATAAGGGTTAGAAATTTTTTCTTTTCTAGATGGATATTCAGGTTACAACCAATTTTTGGTCTCGAATCCTAGCAGACTTAAAACAACTTTTCATATGAAGTGGGTCACGTTCATATTCAGTAGAATGTAATTTGGGCTGGTCAATGTTGGTATGGCATTTCATCACACCATGGAAATAAAATTTCATAGATTAATTGGGCAAACCATAGTGGTCTATCTTGGCAATATCATGGTGTTTTCCAAGAAGAGAAATAACCACTTGCGCCATTTGAAGGAAAAAATTCACAATGCCAGAAATACGAGATATCCTTTAATCCAAGAAGGGAATTTTTGCATTGTCCAAAGGTAATCTCTTGGGCCATATTATTACGAAAAGTGGGAATAAAGTAGACCTAGAAAGGGTCAAATCCATTACACAGATTCCCTTCCTAGTGAACAAGAAAGTTATATAGTCCTTCCTGGGAAATATCAATTTTATCCACAAATTCATCTCTTGATTATGCTCAGATCATGAAACCCATATAGGAGATGGTGAAGAAGGATGCGATATATAAATGGGATAAGAGGGAAAAGGGCACATTCTTTCATATTGAGCAAGCTATTACAGACACACCTTCTTTGTACAACCCATATTTCAACAAATATTTTCTACTCTAAACTTTTGCTTATGATACTTCTCTTGCCAATGTGCTTACACAAAAGTATTATTAGAATAATGATTGGCCAATATCTTTCATGAGTTCCATCCTTTGAGGACCTAAACTCAACTACCCTTCCATTGAAAAACAAGCTTATGCAATTTGCAGGGTAGTGAAGCACTTTCGGACCTATCTCTTGAAAAATCATTATATTATCTGGGTGAAAGAAGAGTGAATTGGATGACTGGTTCGAAGGAGTATGATTTATAGTTCAAACCAGTTCACACAATCAAGGGCCATGGTATTTTTTTCCTAGCAGCAAAAGTAATGGATGCGAAAGAAGATGATCTATCTAGATGGGAGTAGGAAATCTAAATGTACAATGTTGAGCGAGCTTCCCCCACTACCATCATGAACTCTTGTTACATAGATTTGAGCCTATATCCTGAGCATGACACCTTTCCCTCTCACTTATTCACACGATGGAAGAGGGAACTCAGTTTAAAAGAATTATCTTATCAGTTGGTTCATGAGGTGCTTTTTAGAAAGCACCATAATGGAGTTCTACTTAGGTGCTTGGAAGAGCATGATTCAAAAAAGGTATTGTGTGATCTCCACGATAGACCAGCCTTGAGACACTTTGTGGTTGACAAAACTACACACAAGATTATGCAGATCATTTTTTACTAGCCCACATTATTCAAAGATGCTCATGCCTATGCCTGCAAGTGTTCAAGCTTTCAAAGGTGTGTCAACGGAGGAAAGAGATCAACTATCCCATTACATCCTATTACAGTGGAAGAACGATTTCAAAAATCGGGCTTAGATGTGATTAGTGAAATTTTTACACACTCGTCAAAGAATCACCACTATATCCTTACTATTACATACTACTGCACATGGTGGACAGAAGCAGTTCCACTCAAAAAGGTGAATGATCAGGAA
This sequence comes from Pinus taeda, assembly GCA_000404065.3. Lineage (NCBI taxonomy): Eukaryota > Viridiplantae > Streptophyta > Pinopsida > Pinales > Pinaceae > Pinus > Pinus taeda. Next base: position 354,284 of record APFE030339780.1, read on the forward strand.
GTCACAAACTTCCTTAAGCAGAATATCATCCCCAGGTTTGGCTTTCTGACTTCACTTGTTTTTTATAATGCAACGTATTTCTCATCGTTAAAATTATATGATTTTTCATTGGAAAATGGAATCATATTGAATCACAGCTAATTATTATCCACAGGGAAATGGTCTTGCTGAGTCTACAAATAAGAACCTCATCCATATCATCAAAAATACTATTTTCTCTGAATATACGAATTGACACTCCACTTTGGTGAATGCCTTGTGGGTTGATTGAGTCACGCCAAATGTTATGCTCTTAACCTACAACAAATTCTAGAATACCAAGTATGTGAAGAAATACAACCTAGAACACAGAATAAAATGAGAAAAAGAGCAAGTATTTTATTATTTAGAGATAAAAGAAATGTTCACTTGCCTCTTCGAGGGGGAAACCTCCAACAGAGTAGAGCTCAATTACAAAATAAGACTCGATGATATTTCCCTTCTAACTACGACTATTTATAGCTAAATGACCTTCAACAACCTAACAACTAGTGGTCCTTTGCATAACATCGGTTAACCACTTTATTTATTAATTAGGGACCATTTGAAAATAACTATGGTCCCTTTCTTAAATGTTGGTCAACCACTTACAATTATTAATACGGGCTTTATTGACTCTTTAACTAACTATGACTATGAATCAACCCTATTGGGTTTATTACATAAATAAAGGGCTTAGGGTTGGACCCTAACATGACCTCCCCGATCAAAAGAATCCTTGTCCTCAAGGCTGAAGATGAGGAAACCACTAAAGAATAGTGGTTGGTTCCCAAGTCGCATCTACTGGAGAGGTGTATTTCCACTTGAATAGGACTTGCTTGATCGTGCGGTTGCGCAGATGTCTTTCATGAGTATTGAGGACCTGTTCAAGTTGGAGCCAGAGTGAACCTTCCTCATCCAATTTAGGTATACTGGTTTGAATTCTGCAATTTTTCCCCACCACTTTCTTGATGCATGATACATGGAAGACTAGATGGATTTTTCAGGTCAGTAGCAAGGCCATCTTGTAGGCTACTTCCCCAATGCACTGAAGTATTTGATAAGGTTTTGTTGTGCCCTACAACAACCCCCCATTTCATATCATTATTATTCCAAAACCATAATATGAAATGGGTCCCTTTTTTAAATTTTGTTTTTTAATTGGTATCAATTTAAGTTCTATTCTAAAAGGCCCGAAGAAACAAAAGAAAACATTACCAAAAGGCCTCTTCAATAAACCAATCAAAAAACCTTAACGTAAAATGATTAATCTTTTGTCATTGCGATAAAGCGATCGCAAGATCGCATATTGCAATGACAAAGGGAACACAACTTAAGGACATTTTGATTTGCTCCGATGCGAAATCGCTATCGGGTATCAGTAAGAAATGAAGGAACGCAATTAAATCCCCTTGCTTGGATGCGATGCAATATCGGAAATCGGCAATCAGAAATCGGCGATAATGGCTAAACGCAAATAAGCTCCCTCTTGCTTCGATGCGATGCGATATCACTATCGGCAATCGGCGATTGACCATGCACACATTCTTAACCACCCCACTCGCTACTCCCGACGCGATGCGATATCGCTATCGGCGATTGGGGATTCCAAATGGAACCAAAACAATGACTTATGATTTCCCCGACGCCCGATTGCGAAAAGGGCAAAAGCACAGTTTTCAAAGTAAAACCATAAAGGCAGTTTAATACGATTTATTCGTAATTAAGGCACTATCTTTCGAAAAGCCACTCATCTGCGTTCAACCGCCAAATCACCCAAGGCATGCTTCAAATAAATCATTCGGCCATTAATCGAAATGACTGGTATTAATGAGATTGACAGGCCTTAATGGCCATTTAATAAAAACAACAAGCTTGCGATCTATTCAAAGATTTGATTCGATTCCGTCTTAAGTCAATCGATCACCATGAATTCATCAAGATATATATATCTCAGTCTATTCGATTCATGTTATTGTTTCCTGTATTACACCTATCGTTCTCTCTGTGCAGAATTCTCCCGCAGAGACAGATTTGAGTGGAATGGGAAAGAAGTCCAAAAAGACTACAATGCCTTCCGCTTCGCCGGTCACAGGGCAACCCGTCGTTGATCCAGGCAGTAAAAAGAAAGGGCTTATATCAGACACTACGTGCCTAGGACTTACTAGAGCTACTTGGCAAGGGACATATAACTTAATTGAAGCCGAAGAGCCGAAGGTGACGGGAATACAAGTCTCATGCGACAGCACTAGCAAATCTGAGGCTAATCTGAAAGACTTGGCCAATTCCTTTCTTCACAGAATAGCGGCCCGAGAGCAAATTCTCCCATACACGAATGTGGTAAGATGGGCGATTCAAGAGATCCCAATTACCGATAGAACTTTCAGCACTATAGATGGCAGGATTTTCGGTTCTTTTCGAGCCAAAGATCTAAGGAAAATGTATCATTTTCCGGCGGAGGAGAAGTATAACACGACATTCCTAGAGAAGTTCTGAGCAGAAAATGAGACTGAGTCCGAACCAATTCGAGGCTGGAGACAAAATCCAGCAAAGCACAAGCACGAATCCTAGGGTAAGTACTCAGTCGATTCCCTATGTTCTCCTTACTGCTATGCTGGGATTATGATGTGTAGACTATGGGGATTACATGATTCCGCCAATTTTACCATAGAAATGGTCCCCTTAATGGAGGTGGCATGTAGTGGCGAGATAATGGATTGGCGGATATATTATCCGATAAGTTAGCCACTGCCATTCTTAATTTCAGATTTAATTCTCGCGTCACTGAGAGGTTCATTCCGCCATTTTACTACAGTGCCTATGTATTAGACGTTTTATGTTTTAATTCTGAATTTCCTGTGCTCGGATGGAGGTGGACGTCGTAAGACCCCACACCCGTCCACATATATCATCAAAATTTGTGGAAGACCAACTACAAACACCACTTGTATCAAATTTGCAACGGTTTCATGTTGCCTATTCATTATTCCATTTTCAATAAGCCTGCCCCGAAGATTTCTGAACAAGCAGGGGTAGATTTAACTGTTGTAGCAAGTTGGTTTGGAGAAGAGAAGTTCACCTATATTAGAGTTTCTGGCAGTCAAGCCAAGCCCCATGTGCTTCCTCTATAAATCCCTGATAAGCTACTTGCCAGGGAAGTGGCCTATCAGATCAACGCCGATGGGGTTACTCAAACCCTGAAAAAAGCAAAGAAGCATGTCTAGCCCTCGTTTCCCCTGCGAATTGGTATTTACACTCTGCATGATATAAAACATGCAGAGAAGGAAGCTGGGAAGATAAATTCGCTGACTCTAGCCACTCTGCCAAGCAGGCAATTCGATCCAAGGAAAATCGCCTACAATGCAATCGACCAGGCCAAATTGGCCAAGTTCGAGCAAAAAGAAGACAAATTTGAGGATTTGTTTGCATCGGCCGAGTCGCTATATCAAGTTAAATCGTTCGCCATAAATGAATACAACGACGAGGGGCTAGCCGAATTTAACAGAATTAGAGAACAGAGGTTGCAAACTCTGCCTCTAGACCTGTTAGCGACTACTCCAACAACGACAAAATCAAGCGAGCCTGAGCAGCAAAGTAATAAGCAACCTCCTACTACATCAAAGCAGCAGGAGGAAGTGCACGACCAGAGGCAGGAAGAAACCCAGGCAAATGTGCAGCGACAGGAAGAAACCCAGGCGAAAACTCAAGAAGAGAGTAGTTCCAGAGTTAATGATGTTACACAAATTGATCCGAATTTTCTCCAGCAATGGCAGCAATTCAACTCAATCATCGGTAATCTAGAATGCTCTAAGGATGATGAGATTTCAAAGGAGGGAGACACACAGGAAGCGACATCAAAGCAAGTTTCAGGTGAAACCAACGACCCACCCAAATCAAAGGAAACAGAAATAATTCCTAAGGATCCATCGGGAAAAATCATTTTGCAAATAGAAGAGATTCCTCCCTTGGATGTATTCTACAGCCCTAAGCATAAAGCTGTTGTAAAGCGACAGAGGAAGAGAAGAAGGGCTGATCAACCTTCTTTATTCCCTGAATTAACAGTAACGGGCAATGTTGTGTGGAAGGAATAATTTGATCCCTCCGATGACTTGACAAAACTATCACAATATGCTGGAGCATATTCGGTGGCAACCATAGATAAAGCATCAGAGGTAAGCGGTCTATTAAAGGCAAAAGATCAAGACATATTTTCGCTACAGGCTCAATTATTGGAAGCACAGCAGAAGGCAGAGCAAGCAGAGCAGGAATTGCTAGTACAGCAGCAAAATAATTATCAGCTGACTAAGAAATTGTAGGAGGAGAAACAGAGGATTGACGAGAGCACAATCCAAAAGCAAAAGGAGCTATCGACAGCATTGGCGCAATTAAAAATATCAACTGAGGGAATGATAAAATCCAAAAATGAGCAAATCGCTCAATTATCAACTCAAATTGAGCAAATGAAAAAGATCCCTCGGGTAGATGAGTTTAAAGCAGAGGCGCTTCAATTAAATAAAGCATTGATAAATCAAATTAAGCTCCTATGTCAGCAAATTACCCAGGCAGAGCCATTGTGCGACTTAGTGGCATCCATAAGCGAAAAAATAGAAAAGGCAAGGACAAATTTGGATCAGGCCGAAGAAACATTGACTAATTTTCTGGAATGGCAAGATTCTGATTAGGGACAGACAGCTAACCTACCAAGGATTCTGCAATCACATAAGGAAATATTATTCACAGAATGGCAATCATAGTTAATGAAGGCAGAAAGAGCAATTTTAAGATGCAAAGCAACCACTGGTAATTTGGTTGAATTAGTAAATAATACTCTTTATTTGTCTAATATGATTTCCCAATGTACTCCAGACCAATTAACAGCAACAAAGATGTTGGAGCATTCATGCTACCCAGAGCTGGAGAAAAATGGAAGGTTAATCATGGGAATCAACAGTTTAACATGGGATGCCTATTGGTTCTTCTTAGTGAAGCCGCACAACCAGAGAGCCGCCTTAAAATGCCTCGCAGATGCTATCGGGTATATCATACCCGATATTCAGGATGCCACGTTTGCTGCCCAACTCAGCTTGCGCCTCAACAGACCACTCGAAGTGGAGCCAATGCTTGCGATAAGCCAGCTCAGGTTTAAAGGCAAGCAACCTGAGTCATGATTCACATCATCGACTGCCAGATCACCCCCAAGGAGATAGATAGCATTTATTGATGCCAATTTAGTAGGATTTTGTTTCATAGATTTTTTTTAGCTTAGTAGTATTTATAGACCCTTTCATGCATTTAGAAAGGGTCGTAAAGTTTTGTATCTGACTTAAACCCTGAAGTTGCACTATTGTACTTCAGGGATATTCTTTTATAAAACTGGACCAATTATTCTGATCTTAATGAGGAATGTTTTTATACAAATGTGCACTACTGTCTTTGTTTAAAAGCATTTCTGTGTTGAAGGAAGAATTTTGAATAGCGATTGATATATGGGATTGATTAGCAGCTCACATGGTACTATTCTCTGCGTCTGTACTCATTCCTGTTATATGAATTGTTATTTAATCGCTCTTGCTATTGTCGTTTATATATATATATGTGTCTTTTAACAACATCCTTTATGCATCCCACTATTGGCTGTTTATAGCATGCTTTTCTTTCAATCGTATATATATATCGATGATATAAATGATGAATGTAGTAATTTGTGTTAAATCACTTCGTTTGACTATTCATGTGAAGCAATCTTTAAATGATTGAATATCTCTATTTATTTTATAGAATCATCTATATGCCTGTTAGATAGATAAGGATTATTAAACTCTGCATTTCAAATGAATAAGTGGTTCCCGGGATTAGTATTAGTTTTCCTATTTTCATCAATAGAATAAGCTAGTCGCCTATCATTAAAGCAAACTATTCATCATTCAACCATCCCTTTTATTCATTATCGGGAAACTGGTCCCGTTATATCCAGTCGAAGCCACCATCCCAAACGGAAAAGGAGTTGTACTAAGGTCCGGACCGGGTGGTTATCCCCCAATGTTGTTGCAGCGATTTTCGAGGCATCAACATTTATGGCGCTAGAAGGAGGGCCATCCGCTATGAATGGAAAGTAAGCCAACACCTACAAACCATTCAAAGATTAATTCACCCTCCACCTCTCCTCGGACATCTCGTTCGCATTCTGAATCACCAATATCCAGACTAGACGAGGAAGAATCAACCACTACTGCTCAATTGCATCATACTTCAGAACACTTAAGTCCAGAGTCCCCTGAAGTTCAATCCATCATCTAGAAACTTCAAGGCTTCTCAATTTTGCCTCCTAGATCTGAAGTATCACAAGGCAGTCAGAATTCGCAATTCTGCTTACCCCCTCACCTTACCAGACTCCAAAGCGAAAAACTAGGTATTGAACCACCTGAGTTCCCTTTACCCGAAAGGAAAAGGATTAAAAATATCGCTGAAGGTTCTAGTAGCGAAACCTTTTCTCCATCATCTTCCATTTCATCATCACTTGTGCGAAGTCAAACACCCACTTCACCACTACATATCATTGTTCACCAAGGGACTTCATCTCAAACATCACAATCTTTTCAGTCTATACTTCCACCTCCCCCTCAAGCACCTGGAACACCACAGGCAATCGTTGGTACTCCTAAAATGGCCCAAAGACCATGGAGAAGTCCTGGTGCAATCACCATGCCTGCGCCTTTACATCCGTTACCCGATTACCCCGAAAAATGGCTACCCAAGTTCAATCCAGATGCCGGAACCTCGACAGAAGAACACATAAATAATTTTATGTTGTCAATCAATTTGAAGGGATTGACTGAAGAAGATGTGGTAGTTAGATTGTTTCCCTATACACTACAAGGATCTGCAGGGTCTTGGTATTTTTCCTTTCCCTCTGGATCCATCACAAGTTGGAATATCTTCCAGGAACAATTCCTCACCGAATACGGCGATGATAGATCCTTCGCTACACTCATCCATGACCTTTCCAATTTAAGGATCGAGTCAAGAGAACCCATTAAGGAGTTCAACTCCTGATTCAAGAAACTCTTGAACAAAATCCCCACCGATGATAAGCCAAGCGAACAAGTTAGAAGTGAGTGGTATATCACTGCCTTACCTTCAAACATAGCCATTTTTGTGGATAGGGCTAAACAACCTACATTGGCCGAGAACATGAAGGAAGCACTCGCTGTTGAAAAAAGTGTAATCGCCTTAGAAAATAAAACTGCTCTGGAAGAACGAAAATCTAAAAAATTGTCCTTTAAAGATGACTCGAAGAAAAAGATCACTAAGGATCCATATGACATGGAGGGCCTTCAAAAAGTCCTTAAAACCATGTCGAACGAAATGGTTGAGATTAAGAAGCAAGTATCAGAGTCCTCAATGAAGAAACCATATAAGAATTTCAAGAAACCCGAGTCCAAGCCTCCAAATTTCGTATCTTACGCAGATTCAGATCCTGAGGAAGAAGAAGAGGAAGAAACAGTTACACCATCCGAAGAAGAAGAAGAAGAAGTAGTTGAATGTCACGAGATGTGGGACTTTATACTCCCTAATTCCGATACTGACGCTGAGAAAGAAGCCTTTCCTGTCATTACAAGGAGTAAAGCTACTCCCAAACTTGTTCAAGCTAATCCAAAAAAAAGGAGTGCTGGTACTAATACTGCAAAGGAAAAGGTACCCGCAAGGAAGCCAGTCGCGACAATATCTCAGAATCAGTCGTCATCCTCCAATACACCTTCGCCATCTAAGACTTTGGTAGTTTCTGATTCAATGGATTATAATATTGTCGATGACATGAAGAAAACTAAGGCAAACATCACCATGTTTGAGCTTAGTAAATTAAAACATCAACAAAAATTACTTCTCAAAGAACTTAATGTTGTTCCTTCTTCACCTCTTCCCACCACTAAAGTTGCAAGCAACTCAGGACAACCACCTTCTGGTAGAGTTGAGGCAACTGAAACAATTCTGATTGGAGATAGATCAAATTCCCATACCCCTCCTTTCCTCTTAACATATGAAATTTGCAATCGAAATCTACATGACTGCTTAATTGATTATGGGGCATCATCTAATATAATGCCTGCTTCAGTTTGTTCTAAACTGAATATAGAACCCCAGAAATCTTCTATTCACATTGTGCAGTTAGATAGGACTAAGGTTCAAGTTTTAGGGGAAATAAACTCTGTAACGATCAGGTTATCGGCGGATCCATGAATAGTCCAAAGGATTGGCATCCTAGTTGCCGATATACCTGAATTTTATGGGTTGATTTTAAGCAGGGATTGGTCAGAAAAGCTCCATGGGTATATCTCCACTGATTGGTCCCATATGTGGCTCCCCTATAAGGGCAAGCCCAATCAAATAAAGATCGATCGGGAGAAACATATGACCCAAACTGTTACAGAATTTGAACAAGAAAATCAACCAGTCGCGTTCAACAACAATATCCTAGGAAATTATTCTTCTGAGTCATTTTTCGGCAATTATATTGCCCAGCCATCTCCTTTCTCAGTTAACAATTTCACATCACAAATTGAAAATTTTTCATAGACCGACAGGTCTAAATGTGTTAATGTTACTGAGAATTTTGTAACAAAAATTGTAGATAATTATTTATTTTGGTCTTTATATTTTGATGGATCCAAGTCTAGTGAAGGATCAGGAGCAGGATGCATTTTGGTTAGCCCGCAAGGAGAAAAAACAATGCTCTCCTGTAGATTAGAGTTTGAATGCACCAATAACACAGTTGAGTACGAAGCATTAGTCCAAGGATCGTACAAAGCGATCGGCCTCAAAGTCCAATACTTAAAGGTCTTTGGCGACTGAGATTATCGTTAAACAGGTAAGGAATACAATTCATTGTCTTTTGAACCATCTTAAACATTATCAATCGCTAGTACAAGAGCTCACTTCCCATTTTTTAGCATTTAATATTTCTTCCATTCCCAGGTCGCAAAATTCGGCAGCCGACTTGCTAGCCAATGTCGCTTCCAAGCTACTCCCTTCTGAAGACTATACTCCAGATAGGTTTTCAGTAGAATTACTTTTTAGGCCATCCATTCTTGACAATGTAACCAATTGGAGAGTATTCAACCATGATGATGACATTTTACAATTTTTGACCTCCGAAAAATCCTATGATAATCAAATCATCGAGGAAGACGAGCATGATGTTCAAATGCAGGATAAACATGAGGAAAACTCAATCCCAAAGCACGTGGTGAATCTTGAGGACCTTTATGATATTAAAGACAGGTTTAAACCTGTGTCCAAAACAAAGCTCCAGAGCTCTACCTTAAGGTTTGAATTAATAAACCTTGACACTAAACAAAATCCTCAAAAAATTAATTTAGGATTAGGATTTTCCATAGAGGAAAAGGAAGCATTCATTAGTCTGTTACGAAAGAATAAACATTTTTTCGCTTGGAAATATGACGATCTGAAAACGTATGATACATCCATTATCCAGCACACTATCCCGATGCTTCCCGAACAGAGACCAGTTCAACAAAAGTTGAGAAAAATACATCCAAACTTAGAGGGTCAAATAAAATCTGAACTCAATAAACTTTTAAAAGCTAAGATTATTTTTCCCGTACGACACTCTAACTGGGTCTCCAATATGGTACCAGTCAGAAAGAAAAATGGCGACATAAGGATTTGTATTGATTTCAGAAATTTAAATAAGGCAAGTTTAAAAGATAACTTCCCCTTACCCACTATGGAGCAGATACTCCAATCAGTGGCAGGCTCAGAGTTAATGTCCTTTTTGGACGGTTTTTCAGGATATAACCAAATTTTGGTCCATCCTGATGACCGACTCAAAACCACATTCAGAACAAAATGGGGAACGTATGCATATTAGAAAATGCCTTTCGGACTTATTAATGTAGGAGCTACTTTTCAAAGAGCAATGGATATCGCTTTCAAAGGGTTAATTAATAGAATAGTAGTCGTCTATTTAGATGACATTAATGTATTTTCTAAAGAGAGATCCAACCACTTGCATGATTTGAATCAAATATTTCAGTGCTGTAAGAAATATGGTATTTCTCCAAACCCTAAGAAATCCTTTTTCGCTCTTGATCAAGGTAAGCTCCTAGGCTTTATTGTTTCTAAAGATGGCATTTATATCGATCTGGACAGGATTAAAGAAATATCTGAAATCCCTTTTCCTCACAATAAGAAATCCATGCAGTCATTTTTATGCCAAATCAATTTTGTCAAGAGATTCGTTCCAGACTTTTCTCAGATTATTTTTCCACTTCAAACTATGATTAAGAAAAATTCAGTCTTTAAATGGGGATCGCCAGAAAAGGAAGCGTTTGAATTAATCAAACAATCAATAATCAATGCCCCCGCTCTAAACACTCAAAATTTTTCTAATCATTTTACATTGTATACCATCGCATCTGATTGCTTTTATGTTGCAGTACTTACACAGATCAACAGTCACAATTTGGAAGCACCTATTTCATTCTATAGTTCAAATCTTCAAGGTGCAGAACTAAACTATTCCGAAGTAGAAAAACAAGCCTTTGCTGTATATAAAGCGGTGAAACATTACAGACCCTTCCTTTTAAAAGCCCATACAAAAGTTATAGTTCCTTTGTCCTTAGTTAGGCAACTTTTAATCCAAAGAGAATTGGGAGAAAAAAGGGCAAACTGGGTAACAGCACTTCAAGAATATGACCTAGAGATCAAGTCAGCAAAGATTGTTAGAGGCCAAGGTTTTTGCAGGTTATTGGCAGGAGTATCCAACATTCCGAAATCAAGCGATACAGATCAATCTGAAACAATCAACCAGATAAGTATCATTGACTCTGAATCACAGTATGCTAATTTAATATTTTATTTGAAAAATGGATATGCACCTCCCAACCTATCCTACAAAAACAAAAGGGCCATAAGATTGAAAGCAAAAAATTTTACCATTATTGATGATGTGCTTTTTAGGCAAAATTATGATTCAATTTTATTAAGATGCCTTGAAAAACCTGAAGCACA
>APFE030339780.1:365352-410303 GCA_000404065.3 Pinus taeda
ACCAGTAGGAGGCCACTTTGGAGCTGATACAACAGCTCACAAAGTCATCCATGCTGGATATTATTGGCCCACTCTATTTAGAGATGCTCATGAATATGTAAGGAAATGCCGAAATTGCCAAACTTCAAGTGGAAGACAAAGGAAATCAGCCTTCCCTCTGCAACCGGTCAACATTAAACAACCATTTGAGCAATGGGGATTGGACATTATCGGAGAGATTACCCCAAATTCTTCCAAACAACATAAGTATATCCTTAATACTACTGATTACTTTACCAAATGGGTTGAAGCGATTCCTTTAAAGACAACAAATTCTGAAGCCATTATTGAATTTATAGACCAATTCATCATTACCAAGTTTGGTGTCCCGAATGCTCTCGTTTTTTATAATGCATCTTACTTTTCAGGCAATGCTATGTTTGATTTCGCAATTAAAAGAGGATTCAAACTCAAATATTCTGCTAACTATTATCCTCAGGGCAATGGTTTGGCCGAATCTACAAACAAAAAATCTTATTAAAATTATCAAGCGAACTATCGAACAGAATCATAAGAACTGGCACAAATCTTTAATATTTGCATTATGGGCACAGAAGCTTCTATAGGTTCTTCCCCGTTTAAACTTGTGTATGGAAAAGAAGCAGTGCTACCAAAAAATCTCATCCTTCCTTCTCTAGCCTTAGTTCAATTTATTGAAGAAAGCCCTTCTTCTTCTTTACAGTTTAGACATGATCAAATTCTAAAATTAGAAGAAGAAAGAGAAAAAGCTAAAATCATTCATGCGAAACATCAACAGATCATCAAGTCATCATTTGATTCAATTTCGTCTGGTTCCAAACAATTTCAAGTCGGTGATTTAGTCCTGAAATGGGACAAAGCCCATGAAGATAAGGGAAAACATACCAAGTTTCAGAAGATGTGGCTTGGACCATTTCAGATCTGTGAAAAGATAGGCCATTCGACCTTCATATTACAAGATTTGTCAGGGTTGAGAGATTCTCTCCCTGTTAATGGTCTTATCTTAATGAAATTCTTCAATTGAAGAGGTAACCCCTTCTCCTTTTAGTAGTATTTTTGTAGTTTGTAACATCATTAGAAAATAAAACTGTAAGGTATCTTCTATTTTGACCTTTGTTGTATTCAAAAAGTTTCTCAAAACAAGTAGTGTGATATTTACTTTTAAATAAATAGAAGTCTTAAACAAAAGGAATGATTTCTAGGAAATTAGATATAATTGCATTCTGGAACTACACTACAATCCTAGCGAACCCCTCTTGAAGTTTATAAATATTGTAAATCTTTTTAGATTTTTCAAATTGACCACAAGAAGGTTATCAATATCAAAATAGGAGCTAATCCAATTTCAACATCTCCAACTCTTACCTTGTCATCCATATTCTCTCAAGGAGGAAATTGTCTATCCCACTTACTCAAGTTTGTGATTACTCAGAATGTAATTCCAAGAATACTGGGTACAAAAGATAAGAGGTCTTATTACAAGCCTGCTTACCATGTTGATAGGGAAATAGTTTAGCCGACATTACTAATACTGCATACCAAAATAGGGTAATGGCTTCAATTGTAAGACAAGGGGTCTCATCACGAGCCAGCTTGCTCGGTTAAATTACTACCAGTGAATGGCATTGTCACTTATCTGGCCACCACACCAGGGCAATGGCTTTTTATCTTACAAAATAACAGGAAAAAAAAAAAATACAAAATGTGAAAAAACATATTTTGAATTCATTCTGTTAATCACGCTCTAAGGTGAATGGGACAATAGACAATGATATGGTTAAGAGGTATCCCTGCCGAAACTATGGACATTTGCTGGCAACAGAGGCTCTACCTATGAAAAAGGAGTTAATTTTAATAGCTGATTTGGAAAAGTTTTCTGTTTTATCAATATCAACCAATAAAGGCCAATTTAAAATCTAGAATGTATCTATTTTTTTAACAAAAGAGGAAATTAGCAAAGAAAGTTTTGTTTTGTCTGGAATGCAACTATACCTAGTTATATTAGAATTTTCCCTTTTGATAAAATTTCTATTTTTTGAAAAGGTTTAAATATTTATATACTTTCCAGAGATAACTGTTTCTTCCAGCGAATCGCCAATTGTTGTGCCCTACAACAACCCCCCATTTCATATCATTATTATTCCAAAACCATAATATGAAATGGGTCCCTTTTTTAAATTTTGTTTTTTAATTGGTATCAATTTAAGTTCTATTCTAAAAGACCCGAAGAAACAAAAGAAAACATTACCAAAAGGCCTCTTCAATAAACCAATCAAAAAACCTTAATGTAAAACGATTAATCTTTTATCATTGCGATAAAGCGATCACAAGATCACATATCGCAATGACAAAGGGAACACAACTTAAGGACATTTTGATTTGCTTCGATGTGAAAACGTTATCGGGTATCGGTAAGAAATGAAGGAACGCAGTTAAATCCCCTTGCTTCGATGCGATACGATATCGGCAATCGGCAATTAGCAATCGGCGATAATGGCTAAACGCAAATAAGTTCCCTCTTGCTTCGATGCGATGCGATATCGTTATCGGCAATCGGCGATTGACCATGCACACATTCTTAACCGCCCCACTCGCTACTCCTGACGCGATGCGATATCGCTATCAGCGATTGGGGATTCCAAATGGAACCAAAACAATGACTTATGATTTCCCTGACGCCGGATTGCGAAAAGGGCAAAAGAACAGTTTTCAAAGTAAAACCATAAAGGCAGTTTAATACGATTTATTCGTAATTAAGGCACTATCTTTCGAAAAGCCGCTCATCTGCATTCAATCGCCAAATCGCCCAAGGCATGCCTCAAATAAATCATTCGGCCATTAATTGAAATGACTGGTATTAATGAGATTGACAGGCCTTAACGGCCATTTAATAAAAACAGCAAGCATGCGATCTATTCATAGATTTGATTCGATGCCGTCTTAAGTCAATCGATCACCATGAATTTATCAAGATATATATATCTCAGTCTATTCGATTCATGTTATTGTTTCCTGTATTACGCCTATCGTTCTCTCTGTGCAGAATTCTCCCGCAGAGACAGATTTGAGTGGAATGGGAAAGAAGTCCAAAAAGACTACAATGCCTTCCGCTTCGCCGGTCACAGGGCAACCCGTTGTTGATCCAGGCAGTAAAAAGAAAGGGCTTATATCAGACACTACGTGCCTAGGACTTACCAAAGCTACTTGGCAACGGACATATAACTTAATTGAAGCTGAAGAGCGGAGGGTGACGGGAATACAAGTCTCATGCGACAGCACTAGCAAATCTGAGGCTAATCTGAAAGACTTGGCCAATTCCTTTCTTCATAGAATAGCGGCCCGGGAGGAAATTCTCCCATACACGGATGTGGTAAGATGGGTGATTCAAAAGATCCCAATTACTGATAGAACTTTCAGCACTATAGATGGCAGGATTTTCGGTTCTTTTCGAGCCGAAGATCTAAGGCAAATGTATCATTTTCTGGCGGAGGAGAAGAAGTATAACACGACATTCCTAGAGAAGTTTCAAGCAGAAAATGAGACTGAGTCTGAACCAATTCAAGGCTGGAGACAAAATCTAGCAAAGCACAAGCATGAATCCTCGGGTAAGTACTCAGTTGATTCCCTATGTTCTCCTTACTACTATGTTGGGATTATGATGTGTAGACTATGGGGATTACATGATTCCGCCAATTTTACCATAAAAATGGTCCCCTTAATGGAGGCGGCACGTAGTGGCGAGATAATGGATTGGGCGGATATATTATCTGATAAGTTAGCCACTGCCATTCTTAATTTCAGATTTAATTCTCGCGTCACTGAGAGGTTTATTCCGCCATTTTACTACAGTGCCTATCTATTAGACGTTTTATGTTTTAATTCTGAATTTCTTGTGCTCAGATGGAGGTGGACGTCGCACGACCCCACACCCATCCACATATATCATCAAAAGATGTGGAAGACCAACTACAAACACCACTTGTATCAAATCTGCAACGGTTTCATGTTGCCTATTCATTATTCCATTTTCAATAAGCCTGCCCCGAAGATTTCTGAACAAGCAGGGGTAGATTTAACTGCCGTAGCAAGTTGGTTTGGAGAAGAGAAGTTCACCTATATTAGAGTTTTTGGCAGTCAAGCCAAGCCCCATGTGCTTCCTCTATACATCCCTGATAAGCTACTTGCCAGGGAAGTAGCCTATCAGATCAACGCTGATGGGGTTACTCAGACCCTGAAAAAAGCAAAGAAGCATGTCTGGCCCTCCTTTCCCCTGCGAATTGGTATTTACACTTTGCATGATATAAAACATGCAGAGAAGGAAGCTGGGAAGATAAATTCGCTGACTCTAGCCACTCTGCCAAGCAGGCAATTCGATCCAAGGAAAATCTCCTACAATGCACTCGACCAGGCCAAATTGGCCAAGTTCGAGCACAAAGAAGACAGATTTGAGGATTTGTTTGCATTGGCCGAGTCACTATATCAAGTTAAATCAATCGCCATAAATGAATACAACGATGAGGGGCTAGCCGAATTTAACAGAATTAGAGAACAGAGGTTGCAAACTCTGCCTCTAGACCTATTAGCGACTACTCCAACAATGACAAAATTAAGCAAGCCTGAGCAGCAAAGTAATAAGAAACCTCCTACTACATCAAAGTAGCAGGAGGAAGTGCACGACCAGAGGCAGGAAGAAACCCAGGCAAATGTGCAGCGACAGGATGAAACCCAGGCGAAAACTCAAGAAGAGAGCAGTTCCAGAGTTAATGATGATACACAAATTGATCCAAATTTGCTCCAGCAATGGCAGCAATTCAACTCAATCATCGGCAATCTAGAATGCTCTAAGGATGATGAGATTTCAAAGGAGGGAGACACACAGGAAGCAACATCAAAGCAGGTTTCGGGCGAAACCAATGACCCACCCAAATCAAAGGAAACAGAAATAATTCCTAAGGATCCATCGGGCGAAATCATTTTGCAAATAGAAGAGATTCCTCCCTTGGATGTATTCTACAGCCCTAAACATAAAGTTGTTGTAAAGCGACAGAGGAAGAGAAGAAGCGCTGATCAACCTTCTTTATTCCCTGAATTAACAGTAACAGGCAATGTTGTGTGGAAGGAATAATTTTATCCCTCCGATGACTTGACAAAACTATCGCAATATGCTAGAGCATATTCGGCGGCAACCATAGATAAAGCATCGGAGGTAAGCAGTCTATTAAAGGTGAAATATCAAGACATATTTTCGCTACAGGCTCAATTATCGGAAGCGCAGCAGAAGGCAGAGCAAGCAAATTAAGCTCCTATGTCAGCAAATTACCCAGGCAGAGCCATTGTGTGACTTAGTGGCATCCATAAGCGAAAAAATAGAAAAGGCAAGGACAGATTTGGATCAGGCCGAAGAAACATTGACTAATTTTCTGGGATGGCAAGATTCTGATCAGGGACAGGCAGCTAACCTACCAAGGATTCTAGAATCACATAAGGAAATATTATTCACAGAATGGCAATCACAGTTAATGAAGGTAGAAAGAGCAATTTTAAGATGCAAAGCAACCACTGGTAATTTGGTTGAATTAGTAAATAATACTCTTTATTTGTCTAATATGATTTCCCAATGTACTCCAGGCCAATTAACAGTGACAAAGATGTTGGAGCATTCATGCTACCTAGAGCTAGAGAAAAATGGAAGGTTAATCGCGGGAATCAACAGTTTAACATGGGATGCCTATTGGTTCTTCTTAGTGAAGCCGCACAACCAGAGAGCCACCTTAAAATGCCTCACATATCCTATCGGGTATATCATACCCGATATTCAGGATGCCACCTTTGCTGCCCAACTCAGCTTGCGCCTCAATAGACCACCCGAAGTGGAGCCAATGCTTGCGATAAGCCAGCTCAGGTTTAAAGGCAAGCAGCTTGAGTCATGATTCACATCGCTAACTGCCAGATCGCCCCCAAGGAGATAGATAGCATTTATTGATGCCAATTTAGTAGGATTTTGTTTCATAGATTTTTTTAGCTTAGTAGTATTTATAGACCCTTTCATGCATTTAGAAAGGGTCGTAAAGTTTTGTATCTGACTTAAACCCTGAAGTTGCACTATTGTACTTCAGGGATATTCTTTTATAAAACTGGACCAATTATTCTGATCTTAATGAGGAATGTTTTTATACAAATGTGCACTAATGTCTTTGTTTAAAAGCATTTCTGTGTTGAAGGAAGAATTTTGAATACCGATTGATATTTGGGATTGATCAGCAGCTCACATCGGTACTATTATCTACGTCGTGGTAGCTCATTCACCTGTTATATTGAAATGTTATTTTAATCACATCTTTGCTATTTCACTTATTATATATATATAGTGTGTTGTTTTAACAGCATCGTTTATGCATCCCCTACTATTCGCTGTTGTATAGCATGCTTTTCTTTCAATCGTATAGTATCATATATAGTATATATATCATATATAATAATATATATATATATATCGTATGATATAAATGATGAATGCAGTAATTTGTGTTAAATCACTTCGTTTGACTATTCATGTGAAGCAATATTTAAATGATTGAATATCTCTATTTATTTTACAGAGTCATCTATATGCCTGTTAGATAGATAAGGATTTTTAAACACTGCATTTCAAATGAATAAGTGGTTCCCGGGATTAGTATTAGTTTTCCTATTTTCGTCAATAGAATAAGCTAGTCGCCTATCATTAAAGAAAACTATTCATCACTCATCCATCCCTTTTATTCATTATCGGGAAACTATTCCCGTTATATCCAGTCGGAGCCACCATCCCAAACGGAAAAGGAGTTGTACTAAGGTCCGGACCAGGTGGTTATCCCCCAATGTTGTTGCAGCGATTTTCGAGGCATCAACAGGTTTGTAGAATTTTGGAGCTAATTTCTAGCATCCCTTTTCTTTGAGTGATGTTTTCTTATATAGTTGCAACCACAGGAATACCTGATCCCCTTCTTGAAAGGTGCACTCTAAAAGATGTTGGTCTACCTGTTGCTTCATTCAATTCTAATCTTGATGGATATTATCTTTGAGATGACCTATCATAAAGGCACGGTTCTGTGGGATTTTATCAACTTCTTGAACCTTAGAGTGTCTAAGGATATAAGAAATAGGTGAAGGTGGGAGTTGGCCATACACTACTTCGTAAGGAGTCATCTTGGTGGCTTCATGATAGTTAGTATTATACCACCATTCAACTAAAGGTAGCCACTATACCCATTAATTCTTCTTTTCTGAAGTGAAGCATCGTAGGTATGTCTCCAAACATTTGTTGACTACTTAAGTTTGACCATCAGTTTGGGGATGATATAAAGTACTTAGTTAGAGTTGGGTGCCTTGTAGCTTGAAAATTTCTTGCCAAAAGTTGTTGGTGAAATTCAGGTCACAATCAGACACAATGGATGCTGGCATGCCATGCAGTTTGAAGATCTAGTCCATGAAACCTTGAGCCACCAAAGTGGGGGTAAATGTCTAGGGTAGAGCGCAAAAATGAGCATATTTAAAAATTTTGTCCACAACCACCATGATGATGGATTTGTTGCCCGACTTTAGGAGACCAGTAATGAAATCCATAGAAACATTTGTCTAGACAGAGGAAAGGATTGGCAATGGTTGTAAGGTTTTTGGTAACTTGATTGTTTCTACTTTGTGGTGTTGACACACATCACATTCAGCTACAAAAGTAAGAATGTCAGTTTTCATGAGTATCCAAAAGAAAAAATGATGAGTGCGAGCATAAGTCTTCTAAAATCCCGCATTCCATCTAATGGGAGATGAGTGAAACTTTGCCAAAATGTGAGTTTTGAGGGAGGATGTCAGCTATATAACTACTCGATCATTGTAGCAAATAATCTCATCCTTCCAAGAGTAGCCAAATGAGGAATTAGGATCTTCTCTCAAGTTTTTAATGAGTTGGGAGAGAGAGGGGTGTGAAAACCATTTCTTGTGGGCTTCTACAATCCAATCTCATATGGGAAGAGAGATTGATAGCAAGGTGCGTTCATCCTCAAATTGGCATGATAAAGCATCTGCTACTACATTGTCATGTCCTTTCTTGTAAATTATCTCATAATCATATCCAAACATTTTGGCTAGCCATTTATTTTACTGTGGCGAGGATAGACATTGGTCCAAAAAAAATTTGAGGCTTTGATGGTCTGTGCAAATTTGGAAACGTCACCCCAATAAGTATGGTCGTCAAGTATCTACTGGATGTAAGATGTCCATTCTTTCTCATAGGTAGATTGTCCTAGATGTTTCCCACTCAGTTCTTGGCTGGTGAAAGCCAAGGGTTGACCTTCCTGCATTAATACAACACCAATACCACTACTTGAAGCATCACATTCAATCACAAAAGATTTGGTGAAGTCAAGTAGTGCCAATACTAGAATGGAACACATAGCCTGTTTGGGAGCCACAAAAGCCTATTGTGCTTCCTTAGTCCAGACGAATGAATTTTCCTTAAGAAGGTTAGTGAGGGTTCTAGAAATGCAACCATAATTGCAGACAAATTTTCGATAGTAGCCAGTGAGACCGAAGACTCTCCTCAAACTCTCAAGGTTTTTGGTTGGGGCCAATCTTGCATTGCCTTTATCTTTTTGGGAGCAATCCTGACACCTTCACGACCAACAATGTGTCCCAAATACTCGACTTCTTCCACACTAAAAGAGCACTTGGACAATTTGACAAATAATTTGTGATTTCAAAGTAGTTGCAGGATCAAGTCTACATAATGAAGATGTTTTTCCTAGGTGAGGTTGTATATAAGAATGTCATCAAAGAAAATGAGGACAAATTTTTAGAGATACAGTTTCAGCAAGTGATTCACGAGGCTTTGAAAAGTAGATGGAGCATTACAGAGATCAAATGGCATTACCAAGAATTCATAATGGCCTTCATGAGTTTGGAAAGTAGTCTTGGGAATGTCTACTTCTTTCATGCATATTTGGTGATAGCCATAGTGAAGATATAGCTTGGTAAAGAATTGAGCACCATATAGTTCATCAAGTAGATCATCAACAACCAGAATAGGGAATTTGTCTTTGACAGTGAGCTTGTTGAGGACCCAAAATTCTAGACACATGTGCCATTCCCCATCTTTCTTTAGCACCATGATCACTGGTGATGAATAAGGACTGATGCTACGATGAATAACACCTGCTTCAAGGAGTTCCTTGATGATTTTTCCAATTTCATTCCTTTTGGTGAAAGGATATCGATATGGGCACACATTCGGTAGTTGGTTCCCTGGGACCAAAGTGATGCTATGATCATGTTCCCATATAGAGGGTGGAAGCTCTTTAGGTTTGTCAAAGACCTGGTGGTGGTGGTTTAAGACCTGTTGCATCTCAGAATGAATATGAAGACTAGTGGATTCTATAGCCTGGATGGGATTAAACTGGGTAATGTCTCCATGATGGCCCTTTTTCAATAACTTTTCCATTCGATGCGAGCTGATGATAGAAGGAGCACCTGCCTAGAGTCCATGAAGTGTATGAATGTGGTCATTCTTCTTAAGACTCATATATAACTCCTAGAAATTCATTTTGATTGGGCCAAGTGTACGAATTCATTCAACACCCAAGACAATGTCACAACCACCCATGTTAATCATAAACATGTGGTTCTTTAGGTGGTAGTCTCCCATCTGAAGTTTAATATTTTTGCAGCGACCTTCACATTTCATTGTTCCCCCATCAGCAATAAAGACCCGGAAATTAGAGGTTGCCCTTACAAAACAATGAACAGCTTCAATGACTCACTTATGGATAAAGTTATGAGTGTTTCCACTATCAATCAATATTATTACAGTGCGATGTTTAAGAAAGACTCTGAATTTGAGAGCTTGGAGCTCAGAAATTCCCACCAAAGCATGTAGTGAGACAATTGGTTCATCTAGTGTAATTGTGGGATCATTGTCCTACTGGGCTCCCTCAACTTCGTCCTCTAGCCCCCCAAGGGGTGGGGCTTCCTTAGATGAGCTGTGATTAGCAACATCAATTTGAAAGAATTTTGGTTCCTTGTATTTATGCCCCGGGGAGTATTTGTCATCACAGTAGTAGTACAATCCTTGTTTTCTTCTTTCAACCATTTTTGTTGGAGAAACCTTTTAAATTTTAACTGTTTGGGTAGGGCCTTGAGCCTGGGTGGAACGCCCCTTGGCTATGAAATTTGGATGAGTAGACTGGGTAGCTAAAGTAAGTTCCACTTTGATAGCCTTTGTGTAAGCGTCTATCCATGTAGGTTGGTGGTGCATCTGAGCATGTGATTGGATGGCTTCTTTGAGACCATTGATGAAACACTCCAAGTAGAATTCATCTCCTAGACCTTCTCTTCGGATGGCCAATGTCTCAAAGGCTACAATGTAATCTTTTACTGTGCTTGTTTTTCGGAGCTTGGTAAGACGACCCAAAAAATGAGATTCTCTATCAAAGCAGTCACAAAGGGATTTTGAGAACACCTACCAAGTTATGTTCCTGGATAACATTTCACATGCCATTGCCACCATTTCCATCTCTCTTGGTCCAAGTAAAGGGCTCTCACACATAGTTTAGTTGAATCATCGTGGATATCATTTAGATGAAATATTGTTCCATTTGTTCTGCCCATATTGTCGGATTAGAGCCATGAAATTTATACATGTCCATCTTGGGTGGTCGAGGGTGGAAATGTTGGTGATTTCCATGGAAGTGAATATGATGGCTAGATTCTCCTTCAAGGTATTCATAAATACTATGTGCCTCCTCATGCAACCCTAGCATGCTCTTAGTGATGTGTTTAATGAATTGTGAAATTTTCTGCAATTCTTCGTGGAAAGTATCCAACCTTTTTCCAAGGCGCTCGATCTTCTCATTGGCCATTACTTGAGCTCTAGTTTCTACCATTCACAGATCTCGTTCACTTGACATCACTTCCAAAAAATTTGCGACCACCAGAAAATTGAAGCTGACAAGTGAATGGTACGATTGTGATCAGCTTGTCATCCTGAATCTTATGGACTAAGTATCTTGTAAGTGTCCCGAGAAGGCCTCAAACTCATTTTTTTTTTACTCTGAATGGAGTTTTACTCCCTGCTGATCAATACTGTAGTAGCCAAACTCCAGAAAAATTGATCCTACACAATGTCCTGCAAAAATCTGGCCCAGACTATAGCAACAACAAGCCTTCCTGTGTAGAGGGTTAGATATACTTGCGAAACCTCAACTTCTAAATGTGAGTTGTACTATGGTGACAGAACCCAAACTAATGGATCTGATTGGTGCGGCAATGACAGAACCCTAATTTCTAGATCGGAATTGTACTGCAGCAGTAGAACCCAAACTAGTGGATCTGATCTGGCAATAAGAAAATGGGTGATCTCTAGAGTGCCAAGGGAACTATGGTCACAAAGGAGTGTCAGGTGCTACATATCACGAATACATAACGGTCCAACAATAGTACTCAGCCTAATCTTTCAGGGGCACTAACTAAGGAGGAGCAACCATAGCCTTAGCCGTACTACCCAAGTACCATATCGTACACGCGAGTAATCTCCCTGAGTGTTGTTCTTAGTGTATTGTAGTAGCAAGATGGCCAATGGCTTATCTAAGGCAAGGTTTCAGGTGAGCCTAGGGGGCTTCCGATATACCTAAGGGTACGTGGAAGTGCAGTTCGTGTGCGATTCTATCTAATGTGCTACTACTCAAAGGGGTACCCATAGGGGTTACAAAGGAGTCCAACAAGTGTGACCACCTCTTGTATTTCTAGCGTGCATGCCTCCCCAAATCCACATGTTTATGTGCTCAATGATAGATCCCATGGTTTAAAGATGCCAGAACATGTCTCTAGCCTAAAAAACAAATCTGCAAAAAACTGGAGGTACCATCGGCCCTGAAAGTGCTCTGATACCACTTGTTATGCTCTTAACCTACAAAAAATTCCAGAATACCAAATATGTGAAGAAATAAAACCCAAAACACAGAACAAAATGAGAAAAACAACAAGTATTTTATTATTCAGAGATAAAAGAAATGTTCACTTTCCTCTTCGAGGGGACAACCTCCAGCAGAGAAAAGCTTGATTACCGATCCAAGAGGATCTCGCCAAATCAGTTGCACAGGTTCAGTTCATTGTTAGGTTTAGTTCATCATCAACATCATTCTGTCATCATTAGTGATGCGCGTGTCAGTAATGTTGTCGTTGGGTTTGATGTCACATAGTGACAATTTGTTGTAAAAGGGTTTTGGGTAACATGATGTTTCAAGTTATGGAAAACTTGCATTCAAACATTGTATCAAAAATAAAAAGACCTAAGGTGGACACCTAAGTCTACAAACCTAAACCCCAACCTCATTCTTAAGCCCATGTATTAGACATACATTACAATATATTAACAAACCTTACCCCTATGTATCAACCCTCGGACTATGTATTAAAACATTGCAAAACATATAAAATACCACCCACAGTATTAATTGCAGCGAAACCATGTGGGAGAAGACCGCAAGGATGGTAACCATGTGAACAAGCAACATGTTAAGTTAACTGGGCAGAGTTCACCTGAGCACAGCACTAACTGCATTGGGAACTACATGTATGTGAACATGTTATAGTTATCAAACAGTCGAAGGTTATGATGGAACCTTCGGGGATCAACGTGGAGGTGGCAGCCTGTGGTTTCACCATAAAGTCACATACTGGTTGTCTCCCCTCCACGTGGTTAGCAAACCGTTGGGAATGGTGCCATAACCAAAGTCCAGATTTGATTTTTGTTACAGTTTTTTTTAAATTAATTTAAAGACCATGTATAGTTTCCGTAGGTGGAAAACAATGACAAGGTCGAGAACATGAGAACTTAATTGAAATCCTACTTTTAGAGTTCATGCCAATCTGGGTTGGGAAGACCTCAGATGTATTTGCAACCCTTTAAAAGCACCTTTTTTTTTCATGAAGAAGGAGGAGTGATTTTGAGTTTTGTATGCAGATTCTGGAGGATATAGGTTGTTTTGTTTTCAATGTAATAAGAGCATCACGAGTTGGAATTAGGAACCTTGACAAGCATTGGAAAGTTGGTTCAGATAGATTTCTTATGAAAGTGACCATAAGTGCTTGCATGCACATCAATTTTGGTCAATTTTCTGTGTAATCGACCTCCTCGTTTCAATCCTAATAAAGTAGTCACCCATCTTGAAAGTGGACACGGAGACATAGTCCATCGGGGATGAACTCCATAATGAATCTTATTGTCTGGTATCATTATGAATTTGTTGTTTTCACTTCTATTTTACATCTTACTTATGTTTTTTCAGCTATGGTAAAGTCTTTATTCTCAAGCAATTCTAACATTTTCAGCACTTTAAATTAACATTCAATTCACTATTGGCATAATCAATTCTACTTTAGTTTTAACATATGATCATTTCAGATCATATAATTTGGTACCAGATCCTGGTTGTGTTTGTATAATTTTCCATTGAATTTTAATTAGGTCAAAGTCACAATGTGGAGAAGTAATCCTTGAGGAGACTATTCCAGAGATTGGAAAGAGAAGAATCGTTCATAAGTCGACCATGATAGGATCTAATGTGGGTGAAAATCCAGAAACTAAGCTGAGCGAGGAACAATTTCATCAAGAATTCTTAACTATGCAGCAGATGTTGGGAGAAATCTACGAAGACAAGAAGGTGAGAGATGTAGCCTCTTCTCCAAATACATCAAAGAAGGACAAAGTTAAAGGCAAGGCTGATAAACCTCCTTCACCTTCATCATCTCCATCATCATCATCTTCTTCTTCTTCTTCCAGTGCAGAATCTAGAAAAGAAAAGAAACCTAAGAAAACCTCTGTTTTGAAACTTGATGTAAAATTTGAATTACTTATTTATGATGATGAAATGAATCCTGAAAATTTAGATAACTCGATTAAGCAGTTAGAAGTGTATTGTCGTATTCAGAACATCTCTAACAATAAAATGAAAATTTAGTTAGCTACACTTAGAATGGGGGGAACAAATTTAATTTGGTGGGAAAGTAAAACTCAAGTAGATGTAAAGCGAAAAGGAACAACCATATGTACATGGTCTAATCTTTTAAGAGCTCTTAGGAAACGATTATATCCTTTGGGATACATGTAGCAAGTTGTTATTGATTTGAAGCATTTGAGGCAAGGTAAAGGGTAGATTGTTCAAGAGTTTAGTTAGGAATTCAGAAAGAAAGAAGTGTTAGTTGGTATTTCATTGGATACACGTGAAACTTAATTAAAATACATTATTGATGTTTAATTCTGGTGATTTTGATGAAGTGTGTGTTCAAGCCATACATGTTGAATAAGGTGGAAGACCATTCAAGTTTTCACAGAAACCATCCAGAAAATTGGAAATCAAGGATTCCAAAGATAGCAAGAAGAAGGGAAAGAGATCAATGATAGCTCAAAAGGAAGGTGAAAGACCTACTTGTACTCATTTCCATAAGATTAGACATGATGAGTCCAAATGTTGGAAACTTCGCCCATAAATCAAACCGAAGTTCCAAAAGAAGAAAGCTGAAAAGAAGGCCAATACAACAATCCAACAAGATTTGGGCTCCAACTTAGGTGATGAAGGTAAAATAACCGCAATGGTTTCAACATGTAAAACTTTTGATATTGGTTCAAGCTCTAACACTTCTATACCTTCTTCAAACCGAAATCATCTAAATGAGGATAAAAGGGTTGAGCTATTCCACATAAGGATAACTTCTAAGCACACAAATATAGATACATTATTTGACAGTGGATCACAGGTAAATTTAATATCTGAAGATTTAGTTAAGAAATTGGGTTTGGAGACACGTAATCATCTAAGGCCATACCCTCTAGGATGGTTCAATAAAGAGACTCAAATTAATGTCACAAAGTAGTGTCGACTAAAATTTTCCATAAAAAATAACTACATTGATGAAGTGGATTTATATCTGATTCTAGCATATATATGTGTAGTAGTGCTAGGAAGTCCTTATCTCTATGATCATGATGCAGTGTTTTATAGGAAAGAGCATAAATATCATCTTAACAAAGATGGAGTTGAATTTATTGTCAGGGAACATAAACTTAAAACACACTTGGATTTAGTTTCAGTTAATCAGATGAAGAGAATAATAAGTTCAAGTAAGGAATATTCACTTATGGTTGTGAAAGAACAACATAAAGATCGATGAGATGTTTTTTCAGGTTGTGAATCTCAATTCAAAGATAGATTGGTTAAAGTGGTAGATTCTTTTCAAAATCTATTTAAGGAACCAAAAAATATTCCTCCTAAAAGAGAAATACAACATGAAATACAATTAATGTCAAATTCCCCTCTTCCTAATATTGGAATGTATCACCTATTAGTTATAGAGAACGAAGAAATAAATAAACAAATACAAGAATTAGTTGAAAAAGGTTTTATTCGACCTAGTTCATCTCCATGTGGCTCACCCATAATTTTGGTTCCTAAGAAAGACGAGACATGGAGAATGTGTGTCGACTTCAGGGCCTTAAACAAGATAACAATAAAAAACAAGTATCCTCTTCCCAAGATAGATGATTTATTTGATCAACTGAAAAATGATGTCTGTTTCACTAAGTTAGATTTAAGAAGTGGGTATCATCAAATTCACGTAGCAGAAAATGACATCTGGAAGATTGCATTCAAAACTAGATATGGACTATTTAAATGATTGGTAATGCCCTTTGGTTTTGTTAATGCACCAACAACTTTCATGCGGGTTATGAATGATGTTTTCCGCACATACATTGATAAATTTGTCATAATCTACTTAGATGACATTCTGATTTTCAATTCCAATGTAGAACATGTTAAGTATGTTAAGCACGTTTTTGAAGTATTGCACAGAGAAAAGTTGTAGCTTAAACTTTCCAAATGTGAGTTTGGGAAAACTTCACTAAATTATCTTGGTTACATAGTTGGAGGTGGAAGTTTAAAAATAGATCCAGCTAAAATCGATGTGATTGTTAAGTGGCCAAGACCACAGAATGTGACTAAAGTTAGAAGTTATTTAGGTGCAATTCAGTATTGGAGAAAATTTATTACTCAGTTTTCTTTAATTGCTTCACCATTACATGATTTAACAGGATCTAAAGTCCCCTTTCAATGGGGAGGTAAACAAAAAAAAAAAATTGATAAACTTAAGCAGAAAATAGTCACAACACCAATCTTAGCTTTACTATATATTCAACATCCATTTGAAATTGAAATAGATGCTAGTGGTGATGCAATGGGTGCAGTCTTACTTCGAAAAGGGAAACCAATTTGTTTTCATTCAGAAACTTTTTCTAAGGCATTAATGAATTATCTGACATGTGATAAAGAACTATGTTCTTTGGTTGAAAGTGTTAAGAAGTGGAAACATTATTTAATGGGTAAGGAAACAGTGATTCACACAGATCATTAGTCGCTTCAGTACCTATAGTCTCAAACTAAGTTGCAACAATCTCGTCATTATAGATGGATGGGATTTCTTCAGAAATTTCACTTAGTAATTAAGTACAAGAAATGTGTCACAGATAAAGTAGCTTATATGTTATCTACACCATCGTTGAATGCTTCAGTAGTACTACATAGTAGTTCTTTAAGCATGAAAGTTATATAGAACAATATAGTACAAATGTTGATTTCAAAGATATTTATGAATCACTAACTCATGGTGCTCAGGTGTAAGAAATCAATTATCATGTTCATGAAAGGTTTTTATATCATCTAGGTAAGCTATGCATACCACAGATAGAAAGAGCACATGTTTTCCGAAAAGCAGATTCTTCTCTCATTTCATGACATTTTGGAGTAAGCAAAACAATGGCAGAAGTTCAAAGGTATTTTTACTAGCCTCGTATGTATGAAACTGTTGCTAGATACATTAATGGATGTGTGATGTGTTCGACCAGCAAACCAAGAAATCAAAATATTGGTCTATACATTCCACTTCCAGTTCCTTTGTGACCATGGGACAATATTTCCATGGATTTTTTTGGAGGACTTCCTATGTCCAGGAGAGAGCATGATTACCTGTATGTTGTGGTTGATAAGTTCACCAAGATGTGTATTCTTGTTCCATGAAAAAATCAAGTGACAATTGAACAGACTGCAAATATGTTCTTCAATTATATATGGGTTCATTTTGGGTTACCTACTTCCATTATTTCTGATCGAGACACTCGTTTTGTAGCAGAATTTTTTTCCACTTTATGGGAAATCATGGACACAAAGCTAAAGAAGAGCACAACTTTTCATCCACAAATTGACGGACAAACTAAAGTGGTCAACATGACAGTCATACATATTCTCTGAGTTTATTGCAATAAACATCCTAAATTGTGGGCTGAATCTTTATCATATGTGCAGCATGCTTACAACTGAGCCTTACATTCATCAACTAATCGATCACCATTTGAAAC
This sequence comes from Pinus taeda, assembly GCA_000404065.3. Taxonomy (NCBI): domain Eukaryota; kingdom Viridiplantae; phylum Streptophyta; class Pinopsida; order Pinales; family Pinaceae; genus Pinus; species Pinus taeda. The sequence continues at coordinate 382,811 of APFE030339780.1, forward strand.
ATGTTTTGGGTATCTACCAAAGTCACCAACGAATTTCATGTTTGGTGAAGAAGATAAAGTAGGTGAACATGATGATGCGAACAAAGAAGTTAAGTTCATTCAATGGATACAACAGATACATGCAGTAAGTGCAGGATCAGTTAGAGAAGAGTCAAGCCAAGTATAAAATGCAGCATGACAAGCATCGAGTCGATCATCATTTTTAGGTCGGAAATCAGTAAAGATAGGTTGAAAGGAGAAGGTAGGAAACTGAAACATATCAGGTATGGCCCATTCAAGATTATGGAAAATATTGGAAATAATGTTTTTCGATTAAATTTACCTCCTTACATGCGAATTTTCTCAGTTGTAGATGTGGAAAATTTGAAATTGTATGAACCTTCGATGATCATGGATCCCGAGCAAGATACACAGATTCTGACTATTGATGATTTGGCATCTAAGTATATGAATGAGTTGCAGGAAGATACTATCTTGGACAAGAATATTCAATCTTCGAGGTGTGGAGATGTTGAATATCTTCGAATAGGACTCAAGGGCATGCATCCAAGCAAGGCAAGGTGGATGAAAGTCACAAAAGTGAGGTAACTATAACCTCACCTAATATCTGCTTAAAATCAAACCTTTTTGGTTCAAAAGCATTCAAGTGGAGAGGATTGATCAGGAGGATCTCGTCAGATCAGTTGCACAGGTTTATTTCATTGTCAGGTTCAATTCATCGTTAGCATTGTTCTATCGTCATCAGTGATGTGTGTGTCAATGATGTGGTCGTTGGGTTTGATGTCACATAGTGACAATTTATTATAAAAGGGTTTTGGGTAACATGATGTTTCAAGTTATGGAAAAATTGCATTTAAACATTGTATCAAAAACAAAAATACCTAAGGTGGACACCTAAATCTAAAAACCTAATCCCTAACCTCATTCCCAAGCACATGTATTAAAAATACATTAAAATATATTAACAAACCTTACCCCTATGTATCAACCCTTAGACTATGTATTAAAACATTACAAAACATATAAAATACCACCCACAATCTCAACCGCAGCAAAACCACGCGGGAGAAGACCGTGGGGATGGTAACCATGTGAACAGGCAGCATGTTAAGTTAACCAAGTAGAGTTCACCTAACTGTAGCGCTAACCGCATCGGGAACCACAAGCATGTGAATAGGTTACAGTTATCAAACAATCAGAGGTTATGCCAGAACCGTTGAGGACCAACGTGGAGGTAGCAGCTTATAGTTAGAATGCGATAGTCACATGTTGGCTGTATCCCCTCCATGCGGTTAGGAAACTATTGACAATTGCACCATAACCAAAGTCTAGATTTCGGTTTTTGTTACAATTTGTCTTAAAAATCAATTCAAAGACCATGTATAGTGTCCCTAGGTGGCAAATAGTGACAAAACCGAGAACATGAGAACTTAATTGCAGCTCCTACTTTCAAAATTCATGCCAATCTAGGCTGGGAAGACCTTAGATGTATCTTTAACCCTTTAAAAGAACCTTTTTTTCATGAAGAAGGAGAAGTGATTTTGAGTTTAATATGCAGATTCTGGAGGATATAGGTTGTTTTGTTTTCAGTGTAACAGGAGCATCGCGAGTCGGAATTTGGAATCGTGATAGGCGTTGGAAAGCTGGTTCAGAGAGATTTCTTATGATGGTGACCAAAAGTGCCTGTGTGCACATTTAGTTTGTTCAATTTTCTATGTAATCAACCTCCTCAGTTTCAATCCTAATAAAGCGGTCGACCATCTTGAACGCGGACCAGGAGACGTACTCCATCAGGGACAAACTCCGTAATCAATCTTTCTATCTGGTATCGCTATGAATTTATTGTTTTCACTTATGTTTTGCATCTTACTTATGTTTTATCAGCTGTCGTAAAGTCTTTCTTCTCAAGTAGTTCTCACGGTTTCAACACTTTAAATTAACATTCAATTCACTATTGGCATAATCAATTATACTTTAGTTTTAACATATGATCATTTCAGATCAATTACAAAATAAGACTTGATGACATTTCCCTTCTAACTATGACCATTTATAGCTAAATTACCTTCAACAACCTAACAACTAGTGGTCCTTTACATAACATGGGTTAACCACTTTATTTATTAATTATGGCCCGTTTGCAACTAACTATGGTCCCTTTCTTAAATGTGGGTCAACCACTTACAATTATTAATATGTGCTTTATTGAATCTTTAACTAACTATAACTATGACTCGACCCTATTGGGTTTGTTACATAAATAAAGGGGTTAGGTTTGGACCTAACACCAAAACCCTCTCTAAATATGTCTCCTTACTTCCCAGTGTATGGAAAAGAAGCCATCCTACCCCGAATATCTATATGCACACCCTTTAACTTTCACAGGAATCTCAAGGCAAGCCTTGCTTATTGGTTCAACATAGGAAAGATACTCTTCACAAGCTGTAAGAAGAAAGGAAAAAAGAAAAAGAAAAATTTTCACTTCACTAGAGTCATACCAAGAGGTGGTTCAATAAGAAGTCTACTTGGAAGAATGAATTTAGTGTGGGTAACTTAGTATTGAAGTGGGACAAAGCCCATGAGGTTTTAAGGAAAACACACTAAGTTCCAATCCCTTTGGATTGAACCACTCACCATACATGAAAAGATTGGCCAGCACACATATTGTCTATAATTACTAGACGGGAGGATTGACTCTCTTCCTGTTAATGGCCAAGACTTAAAACGTTATTTTCAATAACAATATAGAGTTTTTATTTGCCATATGTACATAGTTTATTTTCTTTCTTGTTTTTTTGTTGGTCCTTATTTGTTTTCGTTTGTGTAAATAAGTGTCATTGTGTGAACATATTTTCTGGCTTCTTTGTGTGTGGATGAATTGAAAAGAGTCTTGTGGCACCACAACATTTGGCTAAATTTGTCCTTCTTCTTTGTTTGGGGTCACATATTTTGGTCGATGAAGTTCCAACGGAAAATTTGATCCATCCATAACAATACTTTTGTTCAAACCATGATCCTTTTGTCTATTCTAGAAACCTTACGTTTTGGTGTTTTCACGCTTATCCAATCAGTAGATGAGGAAAAGGGGAAAATCCAAGCAAGAAAACCTAAATCAGAGGTCCCTATATGCTTCTCTAAAGGAACAACCTCTCATGCTCTCAATAAGTTTGGATCCCTCTTTCGCCCTCAAAATGAATAAGTGCCAATGTGCAGTCGTATTAAATATATAAATAAAGGTGAAAGAAGAGAAAGGCTTCCTGCATAGAGAGGTGAAGCAAGAAAATATGTTAGGGTACTATCTAGGGTCACTAGAAGTGGATCAATGTTTGTGTTTCTTTTAGTGACTCCGTTGGGTTACTGTCCAGGCTTACAGGTAGTGGAGCAACACTAGAGATGAAAAACTATACTCTGAACATCTAAACCTTTCGAAATTTGCTACCCTTTCAATTCAAAACATTGTGATATTGTTGAATATTATGCTTGTGTTCAACCAAGAAAGGCACAAAGGGGACCATGTTTATTCATAGGGTAAGTGGGGAAGCCAAAGTGATCTGTACAATGAATCAATGCTCCCTGAAGAAGTGAGACCCTACACAAAATAGTTAACCAAGATAAAGAATCTAGAATTCCACTAGTGTGTCACAAAGTTTTTTCGTTTCTATAACACAGTCAAAAATTTTGTCGTGCACCAAATTTTGAATCCTACCTTGGTCTTGTATATTGTCATCACAAGTATTGAAATCCATTCCATATGTGTTCTTTGATTTTTTTGGTCCCTTTTGCAAGAAAGGAAAAATGTCGTCTTTTCACATGTTAGTTATCACACAATGTATATAAGCTTATTTTTGTGGTCTCAAGGGGTTATCTTTGTGTGAATGATTTTATCTAACTATGTAAACATTCATTGCATGCATTCCCAAGCTTTTAAGCATTGTCACACAAGTGTCGCCACAATCGGTGCAAAGTGTAACTTTCGTGTCGCACTTGTCATAAGTCATCTCAAAGTTGTCGCACTGAGGGAAATGTGTGGTTCGTGTGTCATGGATGATATATTTTTTTGTGTTTTCAAGTGCTCTATGTGTGTGGTCACAATCAAGCCATGTCACTGATCACATCAGTTCACTGACCCCACACTTAGCCAAATTATGGAAATTTCCCAGCAACTTAGCTTCATCCGGCCTTCCCCAACTATGCATTGCATAGTTCCAACCCTCAAGTTGCAACCTTTTCCCTTGACACTGTGCAATGTATAGTTCCTTCTTCTCAAGGCTATGCATTACACAATTCTAGTGCTCAAGCCTGAAACTTGGCCCCGGAATTGCACAATCCAACCCTCCAGCTTGGCCTTAACTACACGTTGCACATTCTCTAAGCTCAAGCTCAGACCTGGAGTTCTTGAGATACACAATTTAGTACTTAACTAGCCTCCTTTTCCTTCTAGAACTACATAATAGGATGAACCAATGCCCATCCCTTCAACTTGTCACACTGATCTCCCAAACTGCACAATTTCCTTCCTCTGTCTAGCCTGAACTACACATTACACAGTATCAAGGCTCAAAATCACCCTTAACTACTTGAGTTGCGCAATTGTGAAATGGTTGAGAATCTCTCCTAACCTGCCATTTGATTCTGGCTCAATGATTGGATCAACATGTACCACATTAGACTCGAGGTTTATCAGACTAATGTTATCTCGTCATGAGTGAATTTCATATGCAGGTACTTTACCATACCATGACAAGATGATGGTGAAGGAGATGAAGAAGGGAAACATGCTAAAGGACAAATTTTTATCTTATTATGCAATCTAATCAACCAAGAGAAAGAAAAGGGACACTAGTTTGTGATCACAACTCAAGACTTCATATCCTTGAAGACTCTGAACCTTTAATCCATATGGATGTGAACAAAAGAGTGTACTCAAGAAGACACATAACAAGGAGCAACTAGAATGGCTTGAACTTTCCATGTCATCATGTAGTCCATGTTAGCTGTGCCATCTCATGTCATGTCATGAGTAAGCCACATCATTATCGTGGATTATGTAATTACTTATTCAAAATGTATTATAAAGTGGAAGTCCAAAGGACACATTCAAAATATGAAGAGTCATGTAAACTCGAAAATTCATAGGAAGTAAAACAGTTATGAGGGTAGTCAAAGAGTCATAAGGAAGGTGAAGCATTACCTCAATGGTTATAGATACACCCTCATTGTATGAGCAAAGGACTCTTCACCTTGGCTCCTCCCACAAGGCATTAGAGAGACAAGCTAGTTCTTTTGGGGAGCAAGGAGTGGCTCCAACTCTCCACTATTGGAGCTAGTGGTGTTCATTATATACATGTGTCTTGGAAATTTTGTTTAATATCAGAAGCCTCATGGCTAGCACATTCTTCATGAATGGATTATAAATATTTGTAAGACTATTATGTGGATGTTTGTAATTCATGTTTGCTTTCATATGTGCTAAAGTAGTTGAAATATTTTGGTTGTTTTAGTACTTATCATATTTATAATGTGCTATAATGGTTACTATTGTTGTCACATCTTTGTGGACTATTCCACTGGATATTAGATAGATCTCTCTTACTGAATAGTTGTAATTACCATCTCATCTTTGTGGACTATTCCGCTAGATGTTGGATGAATCCTTCTTGTTTTCATGTTTCTCTACTAGGGTGGTACTATTACCTCTATCTTAGAGTCTCACTTTCTTTTCTCCCTTCGTAGTAGAAGAACCTTGACATACTTACAACCAAACACTCACCAGATACACTTATTTGTTTTCTGAAGGCACATTTGTGTTCATCTCTCTTGTTGATAGTTAGAGACAAGGAAAATTTTTAAGAAACCAACAACTGGGCCATATTCCAGATAGGGCTCCTATCCCAAAAATTGTGAAGTCTTATTGGGACCACATATAGGGGAGATTCCTTGAATGCTGGTGGGTCCAACATCGTTAATAATATATTATCACTACAACAACATTTCCTCACTGTTTCACTATTCTCTCCTTTTCTTCATAGAAGAGATTGGATTTTATAGTTGAGTTAACAAGGTTAATCGATTAATATAGACACCTTTTTTACTTGATTTGATATAGTCATGTCATCCTTATCCATTGATTATAGAAACCATATCCACTTCAATGGTATTTTTCTAAGAGTTTGTATCATTCAACACTTTCTGTCAAGCCACTTGGAGGATTGTAATGCTCTATGCCAATGTTCTAGGAACATTGGAGTACAAAAGCTTGCATTTTCTTAGGGTTTCCATGAAATTGATGTTGCATATTTGACTTGTTTTTATGTTGCTACTCTAATGGACTTTGAGGAGTGCTAGTTTGAGTTATAAGACTAAATCAACATCCTAATCTCCTCCATCAAGAGGTCACAAAATAATATTATAGTTGGATTAAGACTTTTGGGCTAGGAATTTAAATAACCCTCCTTAGTCACTTTCATTTGAAACATATAATTTTTCTTTTAGTAAACTTTAAATCCTTTATCATCCAATATCCAAATATATAGCAGCAAGAATAAACTCATGAAGGTGGTAAGGATTAGACTTGTGATTTTGCAGACCTCATTGACTCTTTGAACTCTTGGTTGGTGATTCAAATCAAACGTTGACACCTAGAAGTTGAGATTCTCTTGCCTACACTAAGATGAAAATTGTGGGACACCACTACCCCTAGAGGAAATTTTTAATGGCTATTAGGAATGTTTAAATCCACTTCAGAACATGCCCCTAGTTCCTTTATTGTGACCCTCCTTTCAAAATTAACCAATTTTCTTCCTATGAATTCATGTCTCACTGTTGAAAATCTTTAGAAGGTCCAATTACGATTGAGTGGAATGATCTTATATCTCATAGGAATTCAATATTTTATCTTGTTTTCACTTATCACCATCATGAAAAGAATATCTATATGATAAAAAAAAAAACTGAAATATATAATGTTTAAAGATATATTATATAATTCTTATTTAAGTTGGTTTTTATCTTTTGACTGAACCAATTATTTCCCTAAAAAAACTTGAAGCCTTCTCACCCAAATACACACTTTAACATAGTGAGGAATATATGGGACCCACTCATACCCCAATGCTCTTACCACTTACAAGGCCTCACTCCCTTATCAAGAGGTGTCCCTAGTCTTACGAGTTCACTAGTTTTATCTACTCCTCAACCTTTAATTGTTGGTACATCCTTGTTAGGCTCATGTGTATTATGAGAAAATTTGTTCAATACCACCTCACCTTGTATTAAATATCCTTCTCACATAATTACTAGTCACCAAACCTTTTTTATGGTAGCTCCAACTCTTAACTTTCCATTTTTTTTCTGCATCAAATCTATCGAATTTAGAAAATATTACAATTTCCCCATAACACATGATGCCACGTGGCCTCCCATGCCAACCAAACTCCCTTTGAACATTCCAAAATTCAAGGGGAAGCTAGGGGAATACCCAACTAACCACATTATGACCTTTCAAGTCTAATGTTCCTCCAATAGCATCATTAAATACTCAATTCGCTTGAGACTCTTTTAACAAACCTTAACTAGCCTTGCGATGAAATGGTATCTTAGTGAAAAAGTTGATCATGCTCATAACAATTTGGATACCAATCTAAATAATTTCTCACTTTTTTCCAATTACTAATATGTCATGATATGAGACTAGAAATCCTCATTGAGTTAAGGGAAACCTCATCTACCCAAAATTTAGTCCACATCCATGAATGGCATGGATACCACAACATCTGTAAAATTCAGGCTCCTCCTAAACTTCTTTTAGGTTTCTTCCTCAAGTCTCTTTTGAAAATCATAGAAAAAGATGTCGCTACCACCATGTCTCAAAATGAGGAAGGATTCATCATAAAATCTCAACATTTTGATTTATTACATGCTTAGTTAAGATACCTATATATAGTCATCCATGATGCTCCCCACCCCTAGCTATTCAACTAACCCAAACCAAAGGCATAAAATGACACTAATGGACCTAGTCAGGCCATCTCTAAATTCAACCCATATGGTGATAATCCTCCTTCCTATGGTAACAACCTTCATGAGAATCAATATGGGCCACACCCATCATCGCCAAACATATTAGGGCCATCATATTCCTCCATGCCCACGACAATGGGGCACTATGTTAAACCACTTTCCACACCGATTGCCTCCTCATCGCACACATGGTGGGCCTCCCATACAAGGACCCTTATATGTAATCTTAGGGACTAACACTGAGATGTCCACTTCTTACACTACCTATGGGAACACTCAACAAGGGAACCCTTATTACCCTTTTCTTAATCCGCCTCAAAACAAACCTATGACCCTACACCATCAACAACATGTAGGGGTCAATTTTGGTCAAACATATGCAATAGCAATAGGAATTTGAGCAACTCAATAAGACTAATCATCCTCCCTAAGAGAATAATAGGAAAAATAATGGGAAAGGTAAATACAAGGGAAACCAAGCACAAGGAGCCAATCCCCAACAACATAATCTTCAAGTTGGCGGTCATCTACCTAATCACAACCAATATTCAAACTAGAGTAGTAAAAGACAACCTAAGCAAGAGGAAAAAATAAACTCCATACTAATTCCGTTGAATATTATGTGAGGATTCTCCTATGTAGTTGAATTCTAATGTATGAAAGAAGGTATCTACAAATTTGGTTCAAACATCCCTTAAGTTACACCTCATACCTGTTGGCATTATGAGATAAGTATTGTCTTTGATGGCAAACCACACAAGATGACAAATTATAGTGCAACAGACCAGTAGCAAAGAATTGATGATCAGACTACAAAGAATGAAGAAAGTTGAGTATATACGCAGGTTCACTATATACCAAGTTGCATACAGAGGCAGGTTATACGCAGGTTCATTATGTACCAAGTCGCGTATATACACACGTTCGCTATATACCAAGTAGGGTATACACGCAGGTTATACTCGCAAGTTCTCTATATACAAAAAATGCGTATACACGCGGGATTGTTGATCAGAAGTTGCGTTTGCGTATGCACGCACTTCCATGCATGGAAAAGCGCATACATGTGGGAAAACTTACTTTTGGTCCATGGTAGTTAGTCCTTGGTATTTGAACCTATGATTTTGGACCATAGTATCTCGTCAGATGTGTTGATCCCTAGTATTGGGTTCATGGTATTGGTTTGTTATGGTTTTCGACCGTGGTATTGTAAAAGGCCTAAGACTATAAAAGGAGAAGAAGGTCATTAGGAAAATGTATTGAGAAAGTCTTGAATATCTGATGAAGGATGAGATCCAGTATGCAGGTTATGGATTGCTTGATCTAAGCTAAGGAGGGATCTCACAAGTTGATGGAGAACAAGATCTAAGGATAGATCGGGATCAAATGGTTTGAAATGAACTATCTCTATATGATTGATTATGTTTATTCTAGATCTGTATACTGACGCATGTAATGATCTGAATTGGGTATAACTTAAGTTTGAAATCGCTGCAAGTCACGATTGAATATTTATAGATCTATACGCGCGTTGGCTTTGGCAAAAGCGCGTATGTACGCGGGTTCGGTTCGTCCAAGTAGCATATACCATTTAAGCTATGATGATGATGATATAGTTGGTTTTGAATAGTGTTGCAGAGTTCAGGGTTCTGCTCTGTGTTCTGGTGACTACTTTTGTTGACAGGGTTCAGTGATTCAGTATTGGGTGATTCAGAGATTGATTATGCTAGTGTTGATTGATTGTGTGCTTCAATGATGTTGATGGGTCTAGTATGAAAATTGGATGAAACGTGGCCTTCAGATTATAGAGTTGTGCTTCATTGTATCCAGTCTGAAAATTGATGAAATGTGGTACCTGGAGGAGAAATGATTGTAGGTCGGCGCCTACATACTAGTATCTTAGCTAGTACAAGAACTATGGGGGTTGTGGCTCCCTTCTAGAAGAAGCTGGAGAACGAGAGAGGGTTGTAGCTCTCTGCAGGTTGCAGCCTGCGTACTGGTAAAGGACTACACCAGTACATTGTAAAAGAAGTTTCTTATTAAAGGAAGATAGAAACAAATTGCAACAGGTGGTTTTCACCCACATTGGGTTTCCAACTTATATCATGGTGTTCGTGTGTGCTTCTTGTGTGTGATGATCTGTCCTGTTTTACTGCTTCTGTTTACTGCTCATATGGTCAATGAAGTTATGATGGATTAACTAAAGATCAACTTGTATTAGATTATCTGAATCTTAAATAATCTGGATGTACGCTTGTTGCTTTAGACACAGTTGCGTATACATGCAGATATACTTAACTGAAGTTGTGTATATGAATCTAAGTATGAAAATGAAAAAGTTTTATTGATCTGATAATACTGATTCACCCCCCCCCCCCCTCCTCTCAGTATTATTTCCAACAATACCGACAACAACTAACAATCCTACTATTATGTTCCTATACTAATAGGAGTCATAATTCTTGAATGGATGAGATTAAACCTGTAATATGTACATACCTTTTCTTTCTGCAAATGTTTTCCATATTCAAAAAATAAAAAAATGTAAAGAGGGTATGTCCTAAAAGAAAAATCAAAGGCCGAAAAGAATTAAAAAGGTAAAAAAAAAGATGAAAAATATGAACCCCAAGAAAGAAAATACCATGAAAGTGTGCAAGTCAAAATGCCACAACTATTTACTTTTTTTTTTCAAAATAAATTATTGTGTGCAGCTTGTAAATTTTTCCACAATCCATGACAATTAAAATGTTTAAACCTGGCTATTTCATGTTTCAATTTCATGTTGATATATAGAGAATAAAATCTAACCAAACTGTTTAATCTTGGCAGATAAATAGATAGGTAGAGTAAATAAAAGGAGCTCAATAGTTTAATCTAAGCCCTTGGATGTAATAAGGTTAGATTTAGTTAGATTACCATTGTAAGGAAAAGGAAAAATTTTTATAAGGGTTTTCTAGCTCAAATGCACCCTAATAAAGAGAAGTAAAAATGGTAGAATGAGTAGGTGGGTAAGTAGAAGAAAGGTTGCATAATTGTGATGATTATTAGACAAAAAGCATATTTATTACCCTCATCATGAAAGTTCTAAGTATGGATGAGAAATTGGACTAGCATAAAGTTCACAAAGACAAATTGATTAATTTCCCCTCACTTATTCCACCATTTACTTAACTAATTTCCCAAAATAAGTTTCAAGTACCTAAAATCTTAAAGTCAAAGGGGCTCAGAGCATTTCTCTGACTTCTGGAGGGACCAGACCCTCGACCCAATGACTTATAGATCTTAAGTACTAAAATCCCCTCATAAACATTTACCCCCCTTTAGTTCATTCATTTTCTCTAATATATCACTTTTCTTAAGGTTAAAACTCTAGTTTTCCTAAGGAAAAGCCATTGCCCCCCATGAATACACTTTTTTATAAAAACCCACAAAAATACACTTAGCCTAAGTTGTGATGTTTCTATGTGAAAAGCGAAGGAACTTACAAAAACACATTATGCTTAGCATACTTCATTTACCTCCCGTAATTTTCATATTTATTTTTAACATTATTTATATGTTAATTCCTAAAAAATAGACCATTTCCCATATATATTTTATTAAACCCCTTTAATATTAGTATCCCTACCCCAAGTTTGAAATATAAACTTTGTATTATATCCAAACCCCAACAAAATACATAATTAATCAATCTGTGATTAATTAAAGTCAAACCAATCAAATCACGCCCAATGCGTTAATCCTCACCTTAACCCCTCATTAAACTCAAACCACCATGCTTAAATGCCCGTCAGGCCCCTCCATTACTGTCCGTGCAACTCCCGCACCCGATCACCGCACGATCTCCCCCCTCTCCATTCGACAGCTCACGTTGATTTCAGAAGGGCCCAAAATCTTAACTTTACCCACCCGAAATGGGTTGTTTTCCACTGGGCCCCCGAAGCTATTTGGCAATCAATGAATGGAATCACGTGGCCTCCTCCCAATACCAACATGTGGCCAAAGGTTGTGCAAAATAAACCCCTCATCGCCATCCCACTACCTGCCAAAACTACCACTGTTCATTCTGCTATGCGACAAATGGTCATTGTTCACCCATACCCGCCAAATTGACTTTTTGTGCATAAATCCAAAACAGCCCCAAATCATTGTTTTTATCATTTTCAACGGTAAATCTTCCATGCACACGCCTGTGAACGTTGATTACTATCAACCCACATACAACTACACTCTGAAGATGCTAAAAGCTCCTAGATTTCCTTCCAGCCTAATTGAAGCCCTTTCAACTATTCAGAATTGCCAGTGAACCAGTTCAAACCCAATTTTTGTCAATTCTAGGTATTTAAGCCAGAATCCGTTGAAAACCCTGTCAATTTATGAAATAATCACTAAGCTTTCACAATTGAAATTAAAGGGAACTTTAGTAACATAAAACCCACCTGAAATTGAACCAATAGTACCCCTAAAGATTGACATTTCACTTCCCCCATTATCAAATCCACAAGAACTGAGAATGGTAGCCCCAATTGCTATGGATGTTAGGCCAATTACCATCCCTCACCTGGACTTGGATCACCTTTCCCTTGCTAATAAAGACTTCCAAATCAAGGACACCACCGCCCTTGAATCCCCTCTCAAATTTTACTGCAGATATTGGGACCAATACCTAAACCACACTAATAACATAGGTCGTTGGAAGTCTAATTTTCCCAAATACCAATTCCCTGAAGTGCATATCTTTCTAAAATTGTCTATTATTTCCATGCCAACTACATCCCCAGCCAAAGAGCAGTGATGTCCCCTAACCAAACCATACACTTTACAATCACTGTGAATCAATTAATGAAATACTAAAACTACAACCTGGGCAAACCCTAACCCCCATTTCTATTGGAGACCTAATTGACCATTTCCCCAATCTCACCACTACCAAGTTAACTGAAATGTTCTAGACCTTTATTGTAGAATTGAAACATATTCCAAAATATTTTCCCCCTTATTTGTTTACCATATTTTCCAAATTCGGCCAAGACATTGTAACAATGATTTCCTGTATCCTAGGCTACAACACTAGTGAATATATAGATGAGATCATTTTGGCTTTCATGTCCATTTTTACTCTAGGACAGCCTCTTGTTGTCATGTATGATTATGCCAAGTTCACAGCTAATAGTAGGCATGAACAATTTCTTAGAATGAACAATGAAAGAGTTTTCAAGTATTCCTCAGTTTTGTACCATCTTTTTCTATATTACCAAGCTGAAAAATTACACTTCTCTCTTCAAAAGCTTCATACTAAAGGTCACCCTAGGGCAGTGATTTTATGGACTCCTTTGATCCATAAGCATGATTCACCATATCCATACACTGACTTCATAGATCTTTTTGTACACCCTGTAGTAACCATGCTGCTAGGGAGTCCTCCTCCAAGAATCAGTTTAGATATCAGCAAGATCCTACAGTTTTCAAAACAACACAAAGTGGGAGATTGGTACTTGTACCAAAATCACACTAAAATTAGGATCTATGGCTATGAGTTAGCCTCATATAAGTTACCCAAATACCTCCCAACGAGGTTATTTTCTCTAGAGCACTATAGGCAGATAATCAACTCAGATGAGGTGCATTTTCTTAAAGCCAAAAAGAAGGCCCAACTCAGAATCAAAGATCAACTAGGCCCCTTTATGTGCAATAGCTGAGAAGTTGGGAAAGAAGCAGAGGAAATCCTACAGAGACTTAAACTAAAACAGAGATTCTTGTGGAGATATGATCCCTTGGACTTCATTTGCAATAGAAGACAGAAAAACAAAATGGCTCCTTACATTCACCACCAAATCCAAGAAATAGAAAAATATGCAAATCAATTGGAATGGGTGGAGAATACTCTAGTGGACAAAGATAGCACTAAAGTTGTTGTTGAGAATGCACTAATTGATCTAGAGAAAAGGCTTGATGAAGGTTATTTCCTGCAGGTGCCAGGAGAATCTCAAGAATAAGGAGAATCATAGGCACACAGTGAACACCAAATAGAAGAAGAATCCTAGGTGCAAGAAGAGTCAAAACAACCAGACTCATCAAAAGAACTAACTCAAACAAGACTACCAAAGCCTAACATGAGTACTCCTCTAGTCATGAAAACTCCTCTAAATGAGGAGAAAATCCATAAAAGAAGCAGAGAAGAGGCCACCAACTTAGGTAGAGCAACCATACAAACATATGTAGAAACTAGCATGGTCAAAAGGCAAAGGTTAAATTCTTTCTCCAAGCAAGAATTCACAGAAGAGACAGTAGGGGCCACCAGCACAAAAAGGGAAGGAAGTAGGCCTGTTACTCCTTCTGGGGGCACTACTAGGACCTTCCACATCACATACTCAGATGTTGGAAAGGCAACAGAGTACTGAATTTTCCTCATTTAGGATGCCAGTTGGCAGGGATCAAGACATCAGGGAAAGAAACAAGGACATAAAGGCTAGGAACGAGAGGTTAAAATGCAAAACTTATGCACAATACCTAAAGATGGCACCTACCAATCAGAAAAGGCTTATGTCAACCTATGATGTAAAGGAATGCAAAATGCAAATGACCTTCATGAAGCCCAACATTCAGTAACCAAGGATAGCAACGGATTTTACAAATATAGATTTTGAAGTACTAGAAAAGGACATACATCCTATTGACCAGATTGAGCTACACAAACAAAAAGGGGAGATGATTTACTCCACGTTGATAGGGAAAGCCATTGTAGCACACCAATTACAAAATTCCTGAACAATATATCAACTCAGTTCCAATTAGAGAAGGCCTCCTCACAAGCCAAACATATCAGTATCAAGTCCTTGGAGGGCTTAATTATTGTGTTGGGACACAATCCAAAAGATGTAAAGGCCACCGAAAAGTTGATAAAGAAGAAGAGTGATGACTTAGCTGCTTTGAAGAAGCAACTCAAAATTTCACCATTGCAAAATCCACAAATAGCAGAAGTCTTGGAAACAATAAAAGGACAAGAAGAGCTTATGGACTTGGTCCTAAAGCTAAATGACAAATTGAAAGAAACAGAGAAAGAATTGGACACATTGATCCATTCCAAACAGAGTGAATTGGCCACTACCTCCATAGCTGCCATTCCCATAGTAAAAACTGCAGTCTCTTCAACATTGTCAGCCTTGTTAGGACCAATATCTCCACCTACTACAGAACTTCTAGTCATAACAGAGTCTACAAAGGCAGGTACTTCAACAGAGAAAAAAACAAAGCTAGTGAAAGCCATGGAGGATAAGTCAATCTAGGCAATAGAGCTCAAAAAGCTAAAGGAGAAAGTAGCAAGCTTAGAAACTGACTGTAAGCTTGCCCAAATATAGTAGAGAGAAGAAGCACAGAAAGCCCTAAGGATGGGTGAGAAGATAAAGGTCCTAGAAAAACATTTAACTCTGCAAAAGCCACTAGGACAAACCAAAGAAATGCTCCAGGCCAATATCATTGACTCTGTCAATGATATTTGGCCATCAATTCAAGTTATATTTGAGAAAACTGAATTGGTAAAAGTGGCCATTGAAGCAATTCAGAAAGTAAAAGGGGAATTGGGTGACATGCCTCAGGATGCCAATCAACTCATCCAATTCCTTAATAGTAATAACATGCATGATCTAAATGAGCTTGGTATAGAGGATAGGACTAAAGCTATCCTAGAAGTTAAAAAAGTTCTTACTAAAAGAAATCTCATGGTTAACTTGGAAGAAAAATGCCAAAACATGTGGGTGGCCATTGATGGATTTATGGCCAAATTTCAAATTTTTAGGGACAAAGGCCTTCCCAGTCCCATGGTCAACCATGATAAACTTATGACCTAGTTGGACTACACTGACAGATTAAGAAAGTTGGCCAAGGAACAAGCAAGCACTTCAGGCATCAAGGCCTTGCCAACTGCGAAAGTATTATATTATACTTTAGAGAATCTGTTTTTCCTGGAGCATGAGGTGAAACAATTATTTGTCACCGAGGCCAATTTTGAAAAATATAAAGAGGCTAATGAAACTTATAGGAGAATGTTAAAAGAAAATACCTGAGGATGAATGGTGGGAAAAGATGACAAATTTACTATAGGTTATCACGTTAAATCTAAAGGCAGGTGAAAGGACAAGTAAACAGGGTCAAAGAGTAACAGGTTAAAGAGTATCAGATTAAAGACAAAGGTGATTCCAGCATAAAAATATCAGCCAGCTTAAAGAGCTCAAGTTCGAACTGCAACAGCCAGCACTACCACAATAGGAGGGACAACATGATGCAGTTTTCCATCTGTCCCTACCTTCATGCTTCAAGATATTTTAATTTTCCTAGATTAAATCTCATATTGCTATGAGATATTTTGTAAATATTTTTTGTATAAATACTTCATATTTCGAAGTATTTGGTTTGGATTCAAAGACATTTCTATATACATTTTCCTCTCAAGTTAAAGTGCTATTGTATCAAGACTGGATTGGCTTGCTGGATTAAGGAATAAAGTAAAGACATTTCACAAGATTCTTGTGTAAAACAGAGATCAAATAAGTATTTTCTCTCATGTGTATTATTGTTTTTCTTTATGTTTATTAATAATCATATGTGTTTCTATGAAATCTGAATGGTATACAAGGAATGATATTTCAGAACTGGCTTTAATGCTTTCTGTCTTGGCTGTTTACATTCTTAATGATTTCTGCTAAACTATCTTAGTTAGGGAATTCTTGAATTCTCCCTTACTTCCATAGTTTCCCCCTCAGTCTATAGCAAAGGATTCTTAGTTTCCCTTTTCTCATGATCACCTCCTGCTCTTCATCATGATCCCAGTCTAAGGATTCTGCATTGCCCTTTCACCCTAGTTAGTACTACCTCATCCATTGAACCTGAGATTTGTTTTTTTCTTTGCTAGCCTACCTTGTGAACACTCCCTTTAGTGATCTAGTCCAGTTAAGACATCCTTTGATTGACTCCATAGCCCAATGGCTTGAAGGTATTTTTCTGTCCATCTATTCCTATAATTCCATCACCCAAACAAAATCAACACCTTATGAACACTAAGAACTCGCCTAAAATTCCACCCAAAACAAAGTTAAATTATAAAGAGAGAGCCCTCTCTAGACTTAGGTTGGCTAGAACGTGAGTCTAAAATATTTGGTTTGTGGTTACCTCGGATTATTCCTTCTTTTTATAACTTTTAGGGAAGAATTATGAGTGATAACATAGGGGTGACCATACTGGGGACTCAAACCATCAGTCTTAATAAACCTTTGAGAACATTTCAAATCTTTATTTAAAGCCTCTTAGAGGGTTTATTAGAAGATATTTACAAAATTTTAGAAAAATAAATAATTGGAAAAAGCTTGAAATCTCGCTTCAAGGAGAACTCACTATACTATGGCCAACCCTGATCCAAACCCTCCCTAGTATTTGACAATCCCAACCTGATTTCGAGAATATACAGAAGACAAGAGAGTTCAGTAAGCCCAATACCTTCAGTCAAAGAAGATTCTTGTCCTGATGAGTGGTTGTTTCTAAAAGACCTCCCCTTTGACGATTCATTTAACCTTTCCCTATTTAGAACCAGGTCTGAAAGTGCACTTGATGACATAGTTCTAGATCCAGAATTTATTGCAGATCTTGAAGTCCAAAAAGCAAACCAGTCAATTGATGAGTATCTTCTGAATTCCCCTCAATCATCCATTACCATTGATAAGATCCCTGAGCTTTCTGAAACAATTTCAACTCCTTTTATTTCACCATTATTCCCTTCCATCTCTGAAGTTCATTCCTCACCTCTATTCATACCTTCACTCCCCCACAAACCCATCATCACCCATCAAACACCTATTACCCCCAACTCTCCATCAACTTATGTATCATCCCCTCGTACCCCAACTCCACTTCTTAATCCTACCCAACTTAGAGCCATGACAAATAGATATGCCCCTCTAGTGTTACCTGCTCCACTAGGTGCCATGCCACAAGACTACCAAAACAAAATTGTCCAATTTGATGGCATAGGACCTTATACAGCACAATGACATACAAGAAAGATGATAGATTATTTTGAATTACATGAAATTTATATTGGAGATGTCCAAATGAGATTTTTTTCTCAAACTCTAGTCGGCAATGTATGAACATGGTTTAGATCTTTACCTCCTAATAGTATAGATAGTTTAGAAGTATTTTATCAGCAATTTTTAAATAGATGGGAAAAATAAAAAGAATCCTTTGCAAATCCTTTCAGAATATGAAAACATCAGAGGAGGACCAAATGGAATAGTCCAGGATTACTGTCCTATGTTTAACAATATATATAATGCAATATCAATCAACCTTAGACCCCCACCTGGCTTAGCTCTAATAAAGTTTCCTAATGGGGTTGACACTGGTATGGCATTTCAACTTAGAGAGAGAAACCCTCCTACTCTAGAAGACATGCAGAGTGTAGCAGTTAGTGGAGAAGCTAATCTGCTAGCAAAAAGAGCTAGGGTTAGGAATGAATGAAGAGCACCCTTGAAAGATGAAGCCTCACCCTCTAACATTAAAATAGATGCCCTAGCCAAAGGAATGTAAAAATGGATGGATAGGATCGAGAACATTGAAAGAAAACCTCATTGGGATAATCAACAAGCACCTCCAGTGAGAAATCCAAACTTTAGAAAGAATCAAAATCAAAATGCTAGAAAAAATGGGCCTGATAAGAATATTAGGCCTCTTTTTCAAGAAAACTACGCAGAAACATCCCATTCAGAAGACCCTGAACAAGACACTCAAATTAATTTGATGGGATTAGATGATGAGGAAACTATCTTTTTGCCTCAAGATGATCAAGAATTACATATGCTTCAGCAATTACAGACCCAATCTAGAGAATCATTTGATTACAAGCAAGGGGATGATTCTGCTATCTTCGAAGTGCACAAGTAGTACAACTTGAGGAGTAAAAAGAACACTGATACTCCTGACCAAAACAAGAAAGTAGTACCAAATTAACCTAAGAAAATTAAAACAGTTCTAGTTACTAAAACTCTCCAAATCCTCTTTATACCAAATCAGAACCCTTCTAGTCCCACCATTGTAGATATAACCAATGAACAAATCCCTAATGATCAACCTTCCACTTCAGTCTCCTCCAAAGAAACTGTGGAACAGTCTCCAAAAATTATATTATAAAATCCAAAAAAAATACTCCAAACACAGAAAAAGAAGACGATATCTACTCAGACTCCTGTCATGAAAATTCCAAGCCCTCAAACAGACAAAACCCCTTTGCCTTTCAATTTGGGGGTAGAGGTGGTTAAATTGAAAATCTCAGCTGCCTTAACAGAGCTGATTAAACATGAAACTTACAAGTCTCAAGTAAGAAAATCCTTAAATTTCATTGAGAACAAAGACTCTATTAACTTATTCGATGATCAGCCTGAGCTCATTTTTGGTCCTGATGTTAATGGAAAACTAGTAGAAGGAGGGATACCTCCCTTTTACATTAGCCTTAACATTCACGATAAAATCTTATGCAATGTTAGGCTAGACTCTGGGGCTTCACACAATCTAATGCCTAAATCTGTTATGGAGAAATTGAACTTGGATATCACTAGGCATTACAAGGACCTGTTTTCATTTGATTCAAGTCAAGTTAAGTGCCTAGGACTAATAAAAGACCTGTGTGTTTCCCTAGTACAATACCCTACTAAGACCATTCTTATGGACATAGTTGTTACTGATATACCACCTAAATATGGCATGCTATTGTCTAGATCATGGGGGCCCAAACTCCAAGGATCTTTGCAACTTGACATGTCATATGCCACAATATTAGTCTTTGGACATCCTAAAAAGTTGTACAGAGAGACCCTGATGAAGTATGTAGTGAGTAGCCAGTAGAGGCCTCAAAACTTTCCTATATATTCCATGCATTCTGACATCGATTCTTTCATTTTGTACAATAATGAAACAAACCAAGAAAATACTTCAAACAACATTATTTCATAACCAAAAGAAATTGTAGTTGCATCTGAAAATCAAATTGTCCAAATTCAAGAATTTTTAGATAAAAATGATAATCAAAACACCTCAAACAATGAACATTTTGTTCCCCCAGACAGTATGAATTATCAACATGAAATATTATGGCATCTTGAATTTGATGGGTCAGTGAACAAACTAGGTGCTAGAGCAGGAGTATGGATTTACAACTTGGAAAATGATTACTCAAAGGGAAATGCTTACAAGTTGAACTTCAAATGCACTAACAACATGGTTGAATACGAAGCACTTCTTTTAGGTCTCAAATTGGTTAAAAGGTTAGGAGCCATAAGTGTTTCTATTATGGGATATTCTGAGTTGGTTATTAAACAAATCAAGGTTGTATATATGACTCGAGATCATAGGTTAGGTTTTTGTAGAGGAACAATTGTATAACTATTAAATACTTTTCTAGAAACTAAGCTTGCAATCATCCCAAGAAAACACAATATGCAGGCTCATACTTTAGCAATGTTTGCCAGCACTTGTAAGTTACCATTTCAACCTAACCATCAGTACACTGCTAAGGTTAGGCACAGACCTGCTATTCCAGATAACTTGAAGAACTAAAAAGTATTTGATAATGATCAACAGATAAACCATTTTTTAACTTTAGATGAGGAATTTGTAAATAGTAATATAAACACTGACATAACATCTGATTCTAACTTAAAAGATAAAATAGAAATTAATGAAATAGAATATGAGAATATAGATAGGTTTCACCCCACTAAATTTACAAAATTAGAAGTAGAAAACCTAAAGCAAGTTGAAATTGATGAGATAATTGACCAAGATTCTGAAATCATTAATCTCAAGGACAACTTTTTGCCCAAAGGATTAACTCCTTTGGAAGACTTGTTTAATTGAACGATGTCCGTAGAAAACCAAAAATGGAACCCTTAAAATTTGACATAGAGGAGTGTAACATATTCTATAAGGAAGATCCAAAATTTAAAAAACTTTCAAAGTCCTTACCTCCTGCTAAAAAATTGAAATACATTGAACTGTTAAAGGAATTCCAAGGTTTCTTTTCCTGGAGTTATGAGGTTCTCAAGTCCTATGACACCATCATAATACAACACACCATCCCCATAAAATAAAACCAAAAACCTTCTAGACAAAAGCTTAGGAGGATCAATCCCATCCTATTACCTTCCATAGAAAAGGAAATCTGAAGAATGTGTGAGGTAAAGATAATAGAACCAATCAGATTCTCTGATTGGGTTTCAAATTTGGTGCCCACAAGAAAGAAAAATGGTGAGATTAGACTGTGTGTTGATCTTAGGAATCTCAATAAAGTTTCACTCAAGGACAACTACCCTCTCCCTAAAATGGATCATATCTTACAAATGGTAGTAGGGTCAACCAGAATCTCATTACTGGATGGGTTTTCTGGTTACAATCAGATTTTAGTCCACCCAGATGACCAGGCTAAAACTACATTCACTACTCCTTGGGGCACTTTCATGCATGTGAAAATGGATTTTGGATTAAAGAATGCAGGGGCCACTTTTCAAAGAGCTATGGACATAGATTTTTCTAAGGAAATATATGACTTCCTGGTAATATACTTAGAAGACATCACTGTATTCTCCAAATCTAATAAACAACACTTAGATCATCTAAGGCAGGTCTTTATAAAGTGTAGAAAGTATGGAATTTCTTTCAATCCTAAAAAATCTTTATTTGGGTTGGAAGAGGGAAAACTGTTAGGCCACATAATCTCTAAAGATGGTATCCGAATAGATCCTACAAGAATTGAAGCCATATTACAGTTACAACATCCTAGGAGCATCAAAGAACTACAAGCCTTTTTAGGTAAAATAAACTTTATTAGAAGATTTATTTCTAACTTAGCAGAACTAATTAGATTATTAAATAACATGTTGAAGAAAGATTCGACTATTAAATTCACAGTTGAGGCTAAAAGGTATTTTGAAGATATTAAGCTAGCCTTAACACAAACACCAGTTTTGATCAGTCCAAAGTTTGATAGGGATTTCATTATATTTTCTTTTGCTTTAGAACACACAATTTCTGCAGTCCTACTGCAAAAGAATGATCATGGTTTTGAACAACGTATTGCCTTATTTAGCAAAGCCCTGAGGGATGCCCCTTTAAAGTATAATATAATGGAAAAGCAAGCTTTTGCTTTAGTCAAAGCTATCAAAGATTTCAGATTTTACATTCTATATTCTCATGTAATAGCCTATGTTCCCAATGTTGTAGTCAAAGACATCCTAAAACAGGATGGTCCACATGGAAATAGAGGGAAGTCGATAGTTATTATATTAGAATATTACCTAGAAATCAAACCTACAAAGTTGATCAAAGGCCAAGGTTTAGCCAAGCTCATGGTCGAATCGAACTGTCAGGCCTTAAACATAAATTTTATTTCAAAAATGGATAATGAAGAGGAGATGGCGACTCCACCGATTAGCCAGCCCTTTATTGAATCACCATGGTATGCTGACATTATATATGTTTTACAAAATCTACAAGCTCCTCCTAAATTATCCAGGACTAAAAGTAGGTTCTTAAAAATGAGATCTTTAAAATTCTACATAATTGACAATGCTTTATTTTGGAAGAATCATGAAGGCATCCTTCTTAATTGTTTATTAAAAGAAGAATATGACAAAATATTACAAGAGTTTCATGTAGGTGACTGTGGGGGACATATTTACTAGAAAACCACAGCTGACAAGATTCTAAGAGCTGGTTTTTATTGGCCCACTCTGTTTTCTGATGTAAAGAAATTGGTAACCTCATGTCATAAATGTCTGATTTTTGAAGGAAAGAAAATTCTTTTACCCTTACCCTTGAAATCAATATCTATTGAAGCACCATTTCAACAGTGGGGTCTTGACTTCATTGGTGAAATCCATCCACCTTCCTCTACCCAACATGGATGGATCCTGACTGCTACAGATTATTTCACAAAGTGGATAGAAGCCATACCCTCAAGACAAGCCATGGACACTGTCATAATAAACTTCCTTGAGGCCAACATCCTATCCAAATTCAGATGCCCCACCAAAATCATCACTGACAATGTAACAACTTTCAAATCCAAAAGAATGATTGATTTCTATAATAAGTATCATATAATTGTGGGTCACTCCACAACTTATTATCCTCAAGGGAATGGACTAACAGAGTCATCCAACAAGAGTTTAGTGAATACCATCAAAAAATTGTTGGACAATAACAAGAAAACCTAGAACAAGAAGCTAGTTAATGCCTTATGGGCAGATAGGCTAACCACAAAGAAATCCATTGGTACCAGTCCTTATCAATTAGTTTATGGAATGGAGGTTACTTTCCCATCTTCCTTGGGAACACCAGTGATGAAACTACTCCAAGAAGTGTAGGTTGAGCCAAATGACATGCAAAGACAAATGAACCAGACAATTCACATACAACAGACCAGGGAAGAAGTGTACATCAAATCCCAAGTTTTGCAGGAAAGGATCAAGAAAGCTTTTGATAAAAGGACCAAGGTAGAATATTTATATCTAGGGGACAAAGTTTTGAAATGGGATTCAAGAAGAGAGGATAAAGGTAAATGTGGGAAGTTTGACTTCCTATGGAAAGGCCCATATATCATTTATTTTTTAGGGGTAATAATGCTTTTTTCCTCAGACAATTGGACTAGCTAATGGTCGAATTCTTAAACACTAGATAGAACCTAGTTACTAATTTCACTAATCACTTGTACATATTCTATTTTTCAAAATTTTAGAGTTGATTGGATGGTAATTTTTGGAGTTGAAGCCCGAAGAGAAGGCCCTAAGCTTCAAAAGTTTTATTGTCATAAATAACAATAATGCAGAAAAGTGAAAGGGAAAAGTTGTAGGGTAAAATCACAACAATTCAGAAGGCCATTGGTCTACAAGATCTTGACATTTCACCAGGAAATGCAATCCCCAAGTGGAGCCACTGTTAGGTTTCCATACTAATAGGAGTCATAATTTTTGAATGACTGAGATTAAACCTGTAATATTTAGATACCTTTTCTTTCTGCAAATGTTTTCCATATTCAAAAAATTAAAAAATGTAAAGAGGGTATGTCCTAAAAGGAAAATCAAAGGACAAAAAGAATAAAAAAGGTCAAAAAAAAGATGAAAAATATGACCCCAAGAAAAAAACCATGAAAGTGTGCAAGTCAAAATGCCACTACTATTTACTATTTTGTGCAAAATAAATGATTGTGTGCATCTTGTAAATTTTGCCACAATCCATGATAGTCAAAATGTTTAAACTTGGCTATTTCATTTTGATAGATAGAGAATAAAATCTGACCAAACTGTTTAATCTTGGTAGATAAGTAGAGTAAATAAAAGGAGCTCAATAGTTTAATCTGAGCCCTTGGATGTAATAAGGTTAGATTTAGTTAGATTACCATTGTAAAGAAAAGGAAAATCTTTGATAAAGGTTTGCTAGCTGAAATGCACCCTAATAAAAAGAAGTAAAAATGGTAGGATAAGCAGGTGGGTAAGTAGAAGAAAGGTTGTAGAATTGTGATGATTGTTAGACAAAAAACATATTTATTACCCTCATCATGAAAGTTCTAAGTATGGATGAGAAATTGGACTGGCATAAAGTTCAAAAAGTCAAATTGATTAATTTCCCCTCACTCATTCCACCTTTTACTTAACTAATTTCCAAAAATAAGTTTCAAGTACCCGAAATCTTAAACTCAAAGGGGCTCAGAGCATTTCTCTGACTTCTGGAGGGACCAAACCCTCGACCCAACGATTTATAGATCTTAATTACTAAAATCCACTCATAAAAATTTACCACCCTTCAATTAATTCATTTTCCCTAATAAATCC
This sequence comes from Pinus taeda, assembly GCA_000404065.3. Classification (NCBI taxonomy): domain Eukaryota; kingdom Viridiplantae; phylum Streptophyta; class Pinopsida; order Pinales; family Pinaceae; genus Pinus; species Pinus taeda. Next base: position 407,701 of record APFE030339780.1, read on the forward strand.
CTTTTCCTAAGGTTAAAACTCTACTTTTCCTAAGGAAAGTCATCGCCCCCCATGAATACACTTTTTTATAAAATCCCACAAAAATACACTTAGCCTAAGTTGTGATGTTTCTATGTGAAAAGCGAAGGAAATTATAGAAACACATTATGCTTACGCACTTCATTTACCTCCCGCAATTTTCATATTGACTTTTAACATTATTTATATGTTAATTCTCAAAAAATAAACCATTTACATATATATTTTATGAAAACCCTTTAATATTAATATCCCTACCCCAAGTTTGAAATATAAACTTTGTATTATATCCTAATCTCGACAAAATACATAACAAATCAATTCGTAATTAATTAAAGTCATACCAATCAAATCATGCCCGATGTGTTAATCCATGCCTTAACCCCTTATTAAACTCAAACTGTCGCATTTGAATGCCTGTCGGGCCCCTCCATTATTGTCTGTGCAACTCCCGCGCCCGACCACCACACAATCTCCCCCCTCTCCATTCGACAACTCACGTTGATTTTAGAAGGGTCCAAAATCTAAACTTTTCCCGCCCAAAATGGGTTGTTTTCTGCTAGGCCCCCAAAGCTATGTGGCACTCGATGAATGGAACCGAGTGGCCTCCTCCCAATACTGCCAAGTGCCCAAAGGTTGTGTGAAATAAATCGCTTACCACCAGCCTGCTACCCGCCAAAACTGCCACTGTTCATTCGGCTACACAACAAATGGTCATTGTTCACCTGTATCCACCAAATTGACTTTTTGCGCATAAATCCAAAAAAACCCCAAATCATTATTTTTATCGTTTTCAACTGTAAAAATTCCATGCACATGCCTGTGAACCTTGAAATTTGTCAACCCATGTACAAACGCACTCTAAAGAGGCTAAAAGCTCCTGGATTGCCTTCCATCCTAATTGAATCCCTTTCAACCATTCAGAATTGCCAGTGAACCAATTCAAACCAAGTTTTCATCAATTCCAGGTATTTAAGCCAAAATCCATTGAAAACCCTATCAATTTCCAAAATAATCACTAAGCTTTCACAATTGAAATTAAAGGGAACTTTAGTGACATAAAACCCACCTGAAATTGAACCACCAGTACCCCTAAAGACTGACATTTCACTTCCCCCATTCTCAAATCCACAAGCACTAAGAATGGCAGCCCCAATTGCCATGGATGTCAAGCCAATTACCACCCCTCACCTGGAACTAGATCACCTTCCCCTTGCTGATAAAGACTTCCAAATCAAGGACACCATTGTCCTTGAATCCCCTCTTAAATTTGACTACAGATACAGGGACCAATATATAAACCATGCTGATAACGTAGGTCTTTAGGAGTCTAATTTGCCCAAATACTGATTCCCTGAAGTGCATATATTTCCTGAAATTGTCCATTATTTCCAAGCCAACTACATCCCCAGCCAAAGAGCAGTGTTGTCCCCTAAGCAAGCCATACTCTTTACAATCACTGCTAAATCAATTAATGAAATGTTGCAACTACACCCTGGGCAAAACCTAACCCCCATTGCTATTGGAGACTTATTGGACCATTTCCCAAGCTCACCACTGCCAAGTTAGCTAAAATGTTCCAGACCTTTATTGTAGAATTGAAACATATTCCAAAAGATCCTCCCCCTTATATGTTTACCATATTTTCCAAATTTGTCCAAGACATTGTAATAATGATTTCCTGTATCCTAGGTTACAACACCAGTGAATATATAGATGACATCATTTTGGCTTTCATGTCCATTTTTACTCCAGAACAGCCTCCTACTGCCATGTATGATTATGCCAAGTTCATAGCTGATAGGATGCATAAACAATTTCTTAGAATGAACAATGAAAGAGTTTTCAAGTATTCCTTAGTTTTGTACCATCTTTTTCTATATTACCAAGCTGGCAAATTCCCCTTCACTCTTCAAAAGCTTGATACTAAAGGTCACCGTAGGTTAGTGATTTTCTGGACTCCTCTAATCCATAAGCATGATTCACCATATCCATACACTGACTTCATAGATATTTTTGTACATCCTATAGTAACCATGCTTCTAGGGAATCCTCCTCCAAGAATCAGTTCAGATATCAAGAGGATCCTACAGCTTTCAAAACAACACAAAGTGGAAGGTTGGTACTTGTACCAAAATCACATTGAAATCAAGATCTATGACTATGAGTTATCCATATAAGTTACCCAGATACCTCTCAATGAGTTTATTTATTCTGGAGTACTATAGTGAGATAATCAACTCAAATGAGGTGCATTTTGTTAAATCCAAAAACAAGGCACAGCTGAGAATCAAATATCAACTAGGCCCCTTTGTGTGAAATAGTCGAGAAGCTGGGAAAGAAGTAGAGGAAATCCCACAGAGACTTAAATTGAAACAGAGCTTCTTGTGGAGATATGATCCCTTGGACTTCATTTGCAATAGAAAACAGAAAAACAAAATGGCTCCTTAGATTCACCACCGAATCCCAGAAATAGAAAAATGTGCAAAGCAATTGGAATGGGTGGAGAATAATCTAGTTGATAGAGATAACACTAACGTTGTTGTTGAGAATGCACTAATTGATATAGAGAAAAGGTTTGATGA